>NW_019014679.1:962161-973398 GCF_000150535.2 Carica papaya | reverse complement strand
TTCTTTATATATTTGTTTTTATTAATATTTAAATATTTTTACAAGGAAAATTATATTTTCAAATATTTATTAAATATTAAAAGAAAATTTATATAAGTAAAATTTACAAATGAAAGTGTAAAATTAGGCCTCGTGGTTTTATTTGCAAAAAATCTAGATTTTTATGCCACCCATGAGATACGATTTGATATATATATATATATGGAAATTTATATAATATTATTTTACATGAAGAAAAATTTTATAGATTAAGAAATTTTAATAAAATATAAAAATATGTTTATTATATTTTATTTGTTACAAAAATTTAAAATTTATATAGTGCATAATTTTTTAAAATTTTTAATTAACTAAGAATTTTAATATATTTATATTACAATATATGAGTATTAGTAATTAGCTAAAGTTTTTAGTTAACATATAATAAATTTTTTATTTAATTATAATTATATCACTTAATTTTCGGCCTAAAGTTAATAATATTATTTAAAATTATTTGGCAACAAAAAAAAAAAAAACACGTTCAGTTTTCACAAGTAGATTTGTCAAATATGCCTTTAGGAGCAGCACTGTCGCTTTCCTTCATCCTACTAGTATATTTATATAACAAAGCATATTCCAGCTTCATATGTACATATATAACACAAACACACACATGTATATAATATATTATACATACCAACACACATGTTTTACATAGTGGAGATAGATATATGCATATTCAGCCTTTAAATCATTTTTTAATGCAGATAAAACAATAAAAGGATGCTGTAATTTTCTTCAGAACATTAAAACGAAAATGCAGAAAAATAACATCTGTAACCCAAAAAGTTCCTGAGTTCTTTACTTGACCTGCAGATAGATAAATAGTTAGTGAAATGAATAAAACTCAAGAAAGCAAAATCTGATCTGCTCAGTTTGCTATGCAGGTATGGAAGCAGCAGCTGAACTGCTGCATATATTTTCAAATCCATATGGTCAAGACTCCATATATACACTAATTTATTCAACAGACTAAGAGAGTTTAACTATGAGCTGTAACTTATACCAAGATTTTCTGTAACAAACACAAAACCACAACTGTAAGGTAACTATGGGGTATAGAATGATCTTGCAGTTAAACAGACCAAATCTGGGCCAAGCTGCAAATAATTAGTCCTATGGAAGGTATAAGAAAGTTCCAAGCAACTGTAGCAGAGCTGCTAAATAGTAAAGCTTCATCTATAGATTGTTTATGCTATGTATGTACCACCTATATCAACTGCTGCAAACATCAAGAACTTCATCGCGGGTTGGTGCTCATCCACAGACAAAGAAAATGAGGTTTCCAGAGTCAGTTCCATACTTGCTAGATATGCTAGCTACCGGCTATATTTTCTGTTTCTTCTGCCTCTTCCTTCTGTACACAACACTATATGATTCCTTTGTTTCCTCTCCCTCTGCCATGCTGTCTCCCTCGACTTCTTTCCTGGTGGCTTCTGCTATAGTGGCTCCCTCATTGGTTGCTTCTCCAATCTTTCCCAGTTTGTCTTCCTTAGATTTTCTACCCACTTCTTTCCAAGTGACTTCCAGGACAGCTTCATCAGTAGCTTTCGCAGTCCCCACCAGTTTGCCTTTCTCAGATTGTCCAACATCTCCCATCACAAAGTCTTCCTTGGCCTTTTCAGTTGCACCTTCCATTTCTCTCAGCTGAGCTTCAGTTAAGACCTGAAGAAGTTCCAAAGGCATGGCGGCAGGATCAAGATCCATGCAGCCACTAGGAGCATTATGGCCTTCTTGACCTGAAAGCAAGTATGAAGGGACCTGGTGAGAGAACCGAAACATCTCTTCTCTCGGGACTGTCCTGGTTTTTCTTAGTTCTGGATGCCGGTAAAAAACAGTCTTAAAGCCGGCAACTTTCACGAGCGGAACTACTATGATGCCCTTCTCTTCGTCGTAATCACTAAGCACCTCCACCATATCATATTTCTGTATAACTTCATCAGGGGTAAACGCATTCCAATCAGATGACCAGTTCCTATAGAGAGCCCAAACATCTCCCTCTTTAGGATATATCTTAATGACTCCTTTTCTGCCTTTTGTCCAGTTAACCTTGTGCGAGAAGGAATTTAGAGATTTTTTGTCTTCATATTTCCCTACCCGAAAATCTCCACTAGTCTTGTAAAAGCCAGAACCAATCCAGTTTATTGGAGCCAGTTCATCATTGCTCTTTGATCTAAGCCACCTGATACGCATTCTGAATGGTTTCCGTGACACCACATCATCAATCATGGCATAGTAACGAGGCATCCCATCATCGTCATCATAAACAGCCCAAACCTGATTTTTTTCAAATGAATCTTCTGTTCTGTCATTATCAAAATCATGAAAATCAGGGTCAGGAACACTCATGGTCAGCATATCAGATTGCTCTGTGCTTGGATCAATATTAGACCTGGCAAAGGGAGACTCTGAGGTCTCAATGGCAGGCTTGTTATCTATGGACTCTACACATTTACTTACATCTGCTTTCTCACTATCAATCGCACTGCTTTTCTTCTTTTTCAACTCCTTATCTGAAGTAACAGCAACCAATTTCAACCCATCAAGTTTCTTTAGAATTGTCTGTTTGCCCTTCATCATCAACAGATCTCGAGTCTTCAGTTGCGGCATATCCGTTCTAAGATTAAGGGTGTTTGCTTTTCCTGCCTCAGTAACTCTCTTCCTAGATGCAGGTAGACCTATTCCAGTGGCAACCAGATTAGCCATCCCTACTGCAGTAATATTCTTCTTATGTTCGTCAATCCATCTTTTCTTCTTAGACTTATCACCTCTCATTGCTGACCCAATAGATAAACCAGAACCTAGTTTCTCATAAGCATGACAAGCTTTCATATGAGAAGCATTCTCTCTCATATCAGAAGTTGGGACTTCTTGGTTTCTTTTTGTTTGTCCAAATATTGGCAAAACAACACCTTGAGCTGAAGCAGTTGAGAAAACCTGTTCTGAAGCATTTTTAAATGATGCATTTAATAAGTTCACACCGGTGGTAACCAGATTAGCCATCCCTGCTACAGTACTATTCTTCTCATGTTCATCAACCCATTTTTTCTTAGACTTATCACTTATTGCTGACCCAATGGACAAACCAGAACCTGATTTCTCATAAACATGACGAGCTTTCATTTGAAAAACATCATCTCTCATATTAGAAGTTGGAACTCCTTGACTTCCCTTTGATTGTCCAAATACTGGCATAGCAACACCTTTAACTTGGGCAGGTGAGAAAACCTGTTCTGTAGTATTTCTATCAGTGCTCGATTTAATGCATGCATTTAATAAGTTCACACCGGTTGCAACCAGATTAGTCATCCCTACTGCAGTACTTTTCTTTCCATGTTCATCAACCCATCTTTTCTTCTTAGACTTGTCACCTATCGTTGACCCAATAAACAAATCAGAATCTGCTTTCTCATAAGCGTGACGAACTTTCATATGAAAAACATCATCTCTCATATAAGAAGTTGGGATTCCTTGGCTTCCCTTTGATTGTCCAAATACTGGCAAAACAACATCTTGAGTTTGAGCAGTTGAGAAAACCTGTTTAGGAGCATTTCTATCAGTGTTTGATTTAGTGCATTCATTTACTAAGTTCACATCGGTGGTAACCAAATTAGCTATCCCTGTTGCAGCATTATTCTTCCCATGTTCGTTAACCCATTTTTTCTTCTTAGACTTATCACCTCTTACTGACCCACTGGATAAACCAAAACCTGATTTTTCATAAACATGACGAGCTTTCATCTGAAAAGCATCATTTCTCATATTAGAAGTTGGGACTTCTTGGCTTCCCTTTGATTGTCTAAATACTGGCATAGCAACACCTTTAGCTTGGGCAGTTGAGAAGACCTGTTCTGGGACATTTCTATCAGTACTCGATTTAGTGCATGCATTTAATAAGTTCACACCAGAAGATCTTACTGGAGGCATCCCATGAGTAGATGCATTTTCACTTGTTGTATGGTCATGAGAAAGTTCACTTGTTGTATGCTGATGAGAATTCTGCTCACGCATAAAACGGTTTGGCAAGATTGATGAGTCATTCGCCCTTATCGGTGGGTTTGGTATCTCAACAGCTAAAAAAGGTTGGTGGCAGTTAGGGCATAGAAGATTGCGGTTCAGGTAAGTTTGGAAGTATTCAAATTGCATTTTACAAGAAATGCAGGTAGTCCAAAAGGTCCTCGATGTAGGACGAGGAGGCACAGATGATTTGAGAGGAGAATTGCTCTTTTGACTCATTGTATTTGGATTGATGTTGCTTGAAGAACCGTAGAAAGAACCTTGACTACTTGGCATTGCTGATGTTGATCCCTTGTTTGGAACATTCAAGTTTATGCCTGTTAAGTTCTGTTTCTGGTCATAAGCAATTCTCTTGGCTTTGTCAGACAACAAATTCCATCCTTCTGATAAAAGCGAAAAAGCTCCCTCTGCACCAATAGATCTGTTTTTATCAGGATGAAGAAAGAGAGCTAAAGTGTGATACCGTTTCTTGATTGTCTCATTATCAGCTGATGGTTCGACACCAAGAACTCCATACCAGTCAACCACGCCATTTTTCTTTTGCTGAGCAGATACATACACATCAAAAGTTGCAATCAATTGAGAAAGACCATCAAGATTAGGATACAACTTCTGTGCCTTCAGAGCCCATTTTTTTGCACCAGCAATGTCATTTTCAGTAAACTTCTTCTCTGAAAGCTCTTTTGCCCTGATGGCCTCATCTCTATTACATTCCATGTCAAGTATTATTTGTCTTTGGCTGTTTTCCTTCTTCCTCTTAAATATCGCAAAACACAATATCCACAAGCATTAATGAAGAGCTGCCTTGAACTTTAAACCTGACAAAACACAATGAACCCAATATAAGAAAACTATTTGTTTGCTTCTTAAGATGAAAATCAAACACAATATGAGAATAAAAAAGATAAAATCTTTATTAATTTCACCAAACAAAATATTTCTACATGCATTAACAATGAATTACTTTTGATTTAAAGCCCGATAAACCAAGAGAATGAATCCAATATAAGGAAACTATTTATTTGCTCCTTGAGATGGGGATCAAATCATGATAAGAGAAAAAAAAAAAAAAAAGACCTTAAATACCCTTTAAGTTGATGAAACACAACATCCACAGACATTAATAAGGACCTACCTTTGATCTAAGACCTGATCAACAAAGAGAATGCATAACTAAAATATTACTTTTCTTTGAGGGGCAAGTAAATTCTCATAGATATTTTTAATTAATAATTTCTCTTACAGTTTTTGGAAGGAACATTAGTATTTCATGGCTACAGATATAGACTAAGGAAGAAAAAGAGAAATAAGATATGTATTTCAATGTTTCCCTTCAACTCCACAATATTTATCATTTATTTGACACGAATAGTAAAGGGAATTATGTGAAGAGAAAAATGAACTATGGAGTGTGTGATTTGAACTACTGATTGACCATTGCAAAAATATATTTTTCTCGGTTATATTGAAATTATCTTCTTGTTTCTTGAGATAGTAATCAAAACTCATTATGAAAATAAAAGGAAAACCTTTTGTACATTTTATGTTGACAAACATGATATCCACGTGCGTCAATAAGAATAATAATATTCATAACATTAAATTCCAAGTACCATTTTTTGTTGTCTTCTTTCCTTCTTTGGCTTATTTCAAGTACGAAAAAAACATAATATCAACAAGACTGAACTGTGCTGTCTATTACAAACCATTCACGTGCATCAATAAACAGTTACCTACGAATTTGAACCTAATAAGCCAAAAGAATCTACCAATCTTTTTTCCTTCTTTGGCTTATTTTTAAGTAAAAAAAAACACGATATCAAGAAGTTTGAACCGCGTTGTCTATCATACACCATCCACATGCATCAATAAATAGTTATCTCTGCATTTAAACCTAATAAGCCAAAAGAATCTACCAAACACAAGGAAATTATTTGGTTGCTTCTTGAGATGAGAATAAAACAGATACAAGAATACGAAAAGAACGTGCCTTCTTTAATCTTCCCAAACACGACATCTGCATGAATCCCAACAAATTGTCTATGACCTAAACTAGATAAACCAAGATCGAGAATCCAAAATAATGAATTTATTTCCTTGATTCCTGAAATGAAAATCAAAATAACAACAAAATAAACACAAAACCTAAAATACCTTCTAAGTTGGCAAAAGACAATATGCATATGCATCAATAAGGACTTCCCTTTGATATTAAGACCCAATAAACCCAAAGAATTAAATATAAATAAACTCTGTCTTTTTCTGATATGAGAATCAAAAGACAATATGAGAAAAACAAAACCTTGTGTACCTTCTAAGTTGGCAAACTAGATATCCACGTGCCTCAATAAGATTCAAGCTACCTTTGTCTTTGATTTAAAAATCTGATACACCAGGACATAAAAAACCCAACATAAGGAAATAAGTTAATTGCGTCTTGACATGGGAATTAAAACACCAAATGGTAATAAAAGAAAGAATGCAACCTTTTAGCATGATATCATAAAGAGTTATACTTAATAAATGATTTTCCATTTGCAGAAACTCGATTTTCAGAAGAAATAAATAGATGATAGCGGCTGATAAAAATGACAAAAACTTAATATATTAAATTTGAAATCTAAATGAGGATAGATACATATATATAAAAGAAAATCTAAACACCACAACTTCAGCTTCCATCTTCAATATGTCAGTTCATGCACTCGTGGGACCTTTGTTACTCAAGAAAAACACCATAAATATATAAAATAATTTACTTGTAAATGCAATAAAAATTCAAGAGGAAGAATAAAACATAGACATAAGTAGTACATCCATAGTTTTAAAGACATTACCTCAATTCTTTTCATCCATATTTAAACAAGGGTAATCACAAATACTGTAGCTCTCAGGGAAAAATTATATCAAAATTTAAACCTTAACCCATCCTTTTAATAGACTACGTTAATAAAAAACAGTATTACACAAACACTGAAAGACACTTTATTCTCTCTTAATCTCTAAAAACATATACAGTTCTAAATTATCCAAAACAATATACAAATAAGAATTACAATACTACTAGAACTCATAACTGATCATTTAAATTAGAAGAAGACATCATGCACATACCTAACCATTATTACCCATAAGGTGAACTCGCAACTTCAGATTCCAGAATCACGATCAAGTAATGCATAAAATCTGTCAACCAAAAACATCAAATAGTTAAACCAACATCAATAAGTTACAACGAACTGGAAATAAAAAAGAAAAAACAGCTATAGTGCATAAAATTGGACCTACAATCGTCAGAAGCTGAGCATGCAAGATCGGACAGGAGAAGCGGTATGAGTATCGGGTCGGGAATGGGTGCTGACGTTTTGAGTTTTGGTCTGACGGGAAGATAAAAGCCGGTTGGCTTTGGTGAGAGAGATATGTACCAGTTACAGAATGCGGTTAAAGTAATCGGTTTCAGACGGTCTGAGAAATGGGGAAGAAGGGAACCGGATTAAAAACGAGAGTGATCGGCGATAAACGCTAAGTGGGTTTTCGGTGGAGAAAACCGTGGCACCCCGAATTGACGACGGCTATCGGCGAGTGGTTGGTTACAGGGAGAGTCTAGGGTTTTGTGCAATGTGGGTAAATGAGGATTGGAATGGTTTGATCGGGAGAAGAAGAGCGGGAATTCGGAGAAGAGAGTGGGTTGGTGAAGCAGAGATGAATGAGCAGAGAGGTTTGGGAAGACAATGTGAGATTAGGTTTTTGGGTCCGCCGAGACTTGTTAGGGTGGAGAATAAGAAGGGGATTTGACGAGTAGAAGGAATATATAAGGGGAGAGATAGGGTTGGCGGAGCGGAGGAGACCGTGGTCAGCCACGCGGCTGAGGCTCTGCAAATCTTCGAGCATGCAAGCGAAAACTCGTATTTATATTTTTATATTTGTTTGAATATATACATATACATATTTATTTTTTTAAAAAAATCGCTTGAAAATATTTTGGGTTGGGCTTTTTGTTATTTTATTTATTAGTCCAGTCTCTTACTTGCCTCTCCACTCAGGCTTTCATAATGAAATACTTAAAATGGATTAAATTAAAATTTTCAAATTTTATTTTAATTTGGGACATTTAAATATATTTATTACATATTTTTCAAATATTAGATTTTTAATTAAAATGAAAGTTTGTTAGGTTAATAGAGATTAATAAATAACTAAATTAATTATGTGATATTTTCATTAAAATAAGGAAATAAATGAAAATATCACATAATTAAATTTGTTCAAAAATGCCATGAAAAACGTTACTCAATGAGGAAAAGAATTAGGGATTAATTTTTTTTTTTTAATTTATGAATTTAATAATTTATTAATTATTGTTATTATAAATTTTGATAAATTAATTAAGAATTATATAAGTAAATAGTTACCTTATATTTTAATTTTAATAAATTAATAAAGGAACAAATTCAATAAAAATCTGTTGCATTAAATTATAATATGAGAATGGTAAATAGAATTATAAAATATCTAATCCAAAATGGTTCGCTTTATAATATTAAATCTGTGAAATATAAAAATATTTTTCTCAAAAACAAAAGGATATGAAAAACTAGTAGTCATCAACAAATTAATTTAGCGAATTCTCGATATATGTTAGTTCTTTTATTAGAGATTATGATGTTTGGCTTTCAATAAATAATTACATAATTAAACATATAATGAAATCATAATTATAGCTTTTTGCTGTATTAATTATGTAATAATTTTATTGATCAATTTAGTTTATATTTAATAAATTATATCATGTATATTTATTTATATATCTATTTATCTTTCTAGAGTTGTATTTATTCAATGTATCTATTTACAAAAAGTTTTTTTTTTAATGATTAAATAAAATCTATATCATGAATTTTTAAAGAAAAATATCTACTTGCATTTTGGTTTAACTTGACAGAAAATATTAAATGTGAAAACTAATTAATTACTTATTATTTTATTTACTAAAAATTATTTAATATTTTCATACTTAAATTAATATTTTTGCTTCAATTATAAAAAAATGTTTTTATTAATTATTTTTCTCTTCCATACCAATTATATCATATTTATCTCTCTCTATATATTTAATTCTCCTTAATCATATAAGTAATGAAATAGTTAAATTTCATATTACTATCTATCAATTTAAAGGATTTAGAATTTTGTATATTTTATATAACAAATAATTGTAATGGATTGGCAACATGGATCATAACCCTATTGACAATATTTAACTTATCGACAACTAGACTTCCCTAAACGACTACATATTTATAACTTTTGGTACGAATTTTGTTACAATATTTTATAAAATTTCAACTTATAAATTGTATAAATTACAATGTAGTTTCTAAATCACCTTGGTGTTATTTTTGCCACGAATATTGATATAAATTTTTAATGTAAAAAACGTGATTTTAATAGAAAATTTTATGTATTTTTATATTTTCAAGTTTACATAATTATATTGTGAAGATAACAAATTTTATATGTATGTTTAAAGTTATTTAAATTATAATTGAGGTTGTCTTCCTTGGTCTTTTCAATTGCACCTTCTATTTATCTTGCATGAGTTTTAGTTAAGACCTAAAAAAGTTCCAAAGACATGGCAGCAAGATCAAGCTCCAGACAGCCACTAGGAGTATTATGAGTCTTCAGCCATCAAGTTGTTTTAGAATTATCTGTTTGCCCTTTATCATCAACAAATCATAAGTCTTTTGTTGCGCCCTACCTATTCTACGATTAAGGGAGTTTGCCTTTCCTGCCTCAAGAATGTCATTCGTAGATCCAGGTAGACCAACTATGATTGGAATTCGATTAGCCATCTTTGGTGTAGTTCTATCCTTCTTATATTCGTCTACCAATCTTTTCTTTATAGTTTTATCATCTATCACTGATCCAATGGACAAACCAGAACCTGATTTATCATAAACATGAGCAATTTTTATCTAAAAAACACCATCTTTCATATCAAAAGTTAGAACTCCTTGATTTCTCTTTAATTATTCAAGTACTGGCAAAACAACATCTTGAGCTTGAGTAGTTGAGAAAACTTGTTCTTGAGCATTTATAAATGATGCATTTAATAAATTCACACTGATGGCAAGCAGATCAGCCATCTCTGCTGCAATATTATTCTTCCCATGTTTATCAACCTATCTTTTCTTCTTAGACTTATCACCTCTTGCTGACCCAATAGATAAACCATAATCTGGTTTCTCATAAGTATGACGAGATTTAATCTAAAAAACATCATCTCTCATATAAGAAGTTGGGACTCTTTGCTTTATCTTTGACGGTCCAAATACTGGCAAAATAAAACTTTGAGTTTAAGCAGTTAAGAAAACCTGTTCTAGAGCATTTCTGTTAGTACTTGATTTAGTGCAAGCATTTAATAAGTTCACACTGGTGGCACCCAAATTACCCATCCCTTCTGTAGTAATATTCTTCCTATGTTTATCAACCCATATTCTCTAATTAGACTTATCACCTCTTGCTGACCCAATGGATAAACCAGAACCTGATTTCTCATAAACATAATGAACTTTTATCTAAAAAACATTATCTAACGTATAAGAAGTTAGGACTCTTTGGCTTTCCTTTGATTGTCTAAATACTGGCAAAACAATAACTTAAACTTGAATAGTTGAGAAAACCTGTTATGGAACATTTTTATCACAGCTCAATTTAGCGCATGCATTTAATAAATTCACACCAATAGACCTTGCTGGAGGCATGCCACGGGTAGATGTGTTTTCATTCATTATATACTGAGAAGAATGTTCACTTGTTATATGCTAATTAAAATTTTGCTCGCGCATAAAATAATTCTGCAAGATTAATGAGTCATGACCTTTATTGGTGGGGCTAGTATCTCAATAGCTAAAAAGGGCTGGTGGCAGTTAGGGCATAAAAGTTTGTGGTTCATATAAGTTTGGAAGTATTTAAATTGTATTTTATGTCTAGTTTTTCTCGGGTATATGAAAATTATTTCTTTGTTTCTTGATATAGAAATCAAAACTCATAATAAAGATAAAAAGTAAACCCCATATACCTTATAAGTTGACCAACACGATATCCACGCGCGTAATAAGATATAATATTTATGACATTGTAGTCAAAGTATTATTCTTTGCGATTTTTTTTGGGGG
>NW_019014679.1:920396-961655 GCF_000150535.2 Carica papaya | reverse complement strand
TAAATGATTTTTCTTTTGCAAGAAACTCGATTTTCAAAATAAATAAAAAGGTGATAGCGGCTGATTAAGATGGCAAAAATTTAATATATCAAATTTGAAATCCGAGTGAGAGTAGATACACATATATAAAAGAAATCTAAAGACCACAACTTCAGCTTCCATCTTCAATATCTCAGCACAGAACCTTCTGTTACTCAAGAAAAACAAAATAAATATATAAAATAATCTATTTTTAAACGCAATAAAACATACACATAAGTAGTACGTGCAGGGTTTTAAAGACACTATCTCAATTCTTTCAATTCATATCCAAATAAGGTTAATCACAAACACTGTAACTCTCACGGAAAAATTACATCAAGTTTAGACCTTCACCCATCTTTTTAATAGATCAAGTTGATAAAAAACAGTATTACGGAAAGACTAAAACACACTTTATTCTCCTTTAATTTTTTAAAAATACGTTCAGTTCTAAACTATTCAAAACGATATGCAGAAAAGAATCACAAGACTAAAACTCATAACTGATCATTCAAATGAGAATAAGACATCATGCACAAACATAAACACTGTTATCCATACGGTGAATTCGCAACTTCAGACTCCAAAGACACGGTCAAGTAACGCGCGAAATCTGTCAACCAAAAATATCAAAAAATGAGAAAAAATGGTTAAACCAACATCAACAAGTTACGACTAGTAGAAGGAAAAAAAAAAAAAAAAAAAAAAAACCAGCTCTAGTGTATAAAATTGGACCTGAAATCGTCAGAGGCTGAGCATGCAAGATGGAACAGGAGGGGAGAATCGGTACGAGTACGGGGTCGGGAATGGGTGCTGACGTTTCGAGTTTTGGTAAAAGCCGGGTGGTTTTGATGAGGGAGATATTTACCAGTTACAGAATGCGGTTAAAGTGATGGGGTTTGGGACGGTGCGAGAAATGGAGGGAAAGAGAACCAGATTAAAAAGGAGAACGATCGGCGATAAACGGTGGTGGGCGATAGAGGTAAGTAGATTTATTGGGTGGAGAAAACCGCAGCACCCCGGAAGTGGCGGCGGCTGTCGGCGAGAGTTTGGGGTTGCAGGGGGAGTCTAGGGTTTTGTGAAATGTGGGTAAATGAGGATCGGAATGGTTTGATCGGGAGAAGAAGAGAGGGAATTCGGAGAAGAGAGTGGGTTGGTGAAGCAGAGATGAATGAGCAGAGAGGTTTGGGAAGACAATGTGAGATGAGGTTTTCGGGTCCGCCGAGTCTTGCTAGGGAGGAGAATAAGAAGGGGATTTGACGAGTCGAAGGAATATATAAGGGGAGAGATAGGGTTGGCGGAGCGGGAGGAGACCGTGGTCGGCCACGCGGCTGAGGCTCTGCAAATCTTCCAAACATGCAAGCGAAAACCCGTATTTATATTTTTATATTTGTTTCAATATATACATATGTACATATATTAATATATATATTTTTTTTAATTAAAAAAATTTACTTGAGCATATTTTGGGGTGGGCTTTTTCTTTTATTATTTATTAATCCAGTCTCTGACTGGGCCCTCAAGTCAAGCTTTGTATTTATTGCATAAAATATATTTATTACATATATATATATATATATATACTTATGTTTTTTAAAATATTAGATTTTAAGTGTATACGAGGTTTGTTAGGTTAATAGAGATTAATAAATAACAAAATTAATTATGAAAATCTAACAAGAGGATTAAGCTAAGCAAATAAACGAAAGTGGAGGATTTTGTTAAATTTGTTTAGAAATGCTATGAAAAATGTTATCGAACGACGAAAGGAGTCAGAGATTAAATTTTTTATTATTTTAATAATTTGTTTGCTATTTTAATTATAAATTTTGTTGAATTAATTAAGAAATAAAAATTATAAATAAATAGTTAATTTTTTATTTTAATTTTGATAAATTAACGGAGCAATAAATTCAATAAAATCTTGCTGAATTAAAACATGATATGAGAATGATAAATGCGTGTGATTTGTCATAAATAAAATCATAAAAAATCTAATTCAGAAAAAGTTCACTTTATACAATTAAATATGAAACCGTAACGAGTTTTAATATGAAAACATTCTCTCTCATGTAAGAAGTTTGGACTCCTTGGCTTCTCTTTGACGGCTCAAATACTGGCAAAGCAAAACTTTGAGCTTGAGCAGTTGAGAAAACCTGTTCTGGAACCTTTTGCTCGATTTAATGCAGGTATTTAATAAGTTCTCTGGGTATGTTGGTTCATTTACTAAAAGTTATGATATTTTATTTTCAATAAAATAATCATGTCATTAAACATGTAACATAATTATAATATACCTTTTAGATGTGTCAATTATGCAATAATTTTGTTAATCAACTCATTTTACGTTTAACGGGATTTTGGCTGAAGTCAAGAAAATTTACATCGTGTATATTTATTTATTTATTTATTTTTCTATAGTGACATTTTTTCAACATATCTGTTTATAAAATTTTTTTATAAGTGAAATCTATATCATGTCATTTAGAATGATAATATCTATTTGCATTTCAGTTTGATATGGTAAAAAATATTAGTGTTGAATACTAACTAATCGTCTATTATTTTATTTTCTAAAAATTATTTAATGATGTTTCGGTACTTGAATCAATATTTTTTCCTCAATTATAAAGAAAAAAAAAATTCTCTATCATACCAACTCCATCATATTTATCTCTTTAATAATATAAGTAACGAAATGATTTAATTTCATATTACTATCTATCAGTTTAGATGATTTCGAATTTTGTATATTTTATGTGAGGAATAAATGTAAAAAAATATGTAATGGCCTGGTGACATGCACCGTAACCCTATCGACAATGAAACTTCTTTAAACGACAACATATTTACAACATTTAGTTACTTTTTGTTTGAATTTTGTTACAATATTTTATAAAATTTCAACCTGCAAATTGTATAAATTGCAATGTAGTTTCTAAATCACATTGGTTTTATTTTCGGAACGAATATTGATGTAAATTTTTAATGTCAGAAAAGCGATTTTAATATAAAATTTTATATATTTCTATATTTTCAAGTTTACATACTTATGTTGTGAAAACAACGAATTTTATATTTATGTTTACAGTCATTTAAGTTGTAATTTAAATTGTCTTCCTCGGCCTTTTCAGTTGCATCTTCCATTTATCTCACCTGAGATTCAGTTAAGACCTGAAGAAGTTCCAAAGGCATGGCAACGGGATCAAGCTCTACGCAGCCACTAGGGGCATTATGAGTCTTCAACCATCAAGTTGTTTTAGAATTGTCTGTTTTCCCTTCATCATCAACATATCACGAGTCTTCTGTTGCGCCCTACCAGTTCTCCGATTAAGGGAGTTTGCTTTTCCTGCCTCAGGAACCTCCTTCCTAGATCCAGGTAGACCAGCTATGGTTGGAATCCGATTAGCCATCCCCGCTGCAGTACTATCCTTCCTGCGTTCATCTACCATTCTTTTCTTCATAGTCTTATCACCTATCGCTGATCCAATGGATAAACCAGAACCTAATTTCTCATAAGCATGACCACCTTTCATCTTAAAAATACCCTCTCTCATATCAGAAGTTGGAACTCCTTGATTTCTCTCTAATTGTCCATGTACTGGCAAAACAAAATCTTGAGCTTGAGCCGTTGAGAAAACCTGTTCTCGAGCATTTCTAAATGATGCATTTAATAAATTCACACTGGTGGCAAGCAGATTAGCCATCCCTGCTGCAGTATCATTCTTCCCATGTTCATCAACCCATCTTTTCTTCTTAGACTTGTCGCCTCTTGCTGACCCAATGGATAAACAAGAACCCGGTTTCTCATAAGCATGACGAGCTTTAATCTGAAAAGCATCCCCTTTCATATCAGAAGTTAGGACTCCTTGGCTTCCCTCTGACGGTCCAAATACTGGCAAAACAAAACTTTGAGTTTGAGCAGTTGAAAAAACCTGTTCTGGAGCATTTCTATAAGTGCCCGATTTAGTGCAAGGATTTAATAAGTTCACACCGGTGGCACCCAGATTACCCGTCCCTGCTACAGTAATATTCTTCCCATCTTCATCAACCCATCTTATCTTCTTAGACTTATCACCTCTTGCTGACCCAATGGATAAACCAGAACTTGGTTTCTCATAGGCACGGCGAGCTTTCATCTGAAAAGCATCCTCCCTCGTATCAAAACTTAGAACTCCTTGGCTTTCCTTTGATTGTCCAAATACCGGCGAAGCAACAACTTGAGCTTTGGCAGTTGAGAAAACCTGTTCTGGAGCATTGTCATCCGTGCTCGATTTAGTGCAAGCATTTAATAAGTTCACACCGGTGGCACCCAGATTACCCATCCCTGCTACAGTAATATTCTTCCCATCTTCATCAACCCATCTTCTCTTCTTAGACTTACCACCTCTTGCTGACCCAGTGGATAAACCAGAACTTGGTTTCTCATAAGCACGACGAGCTTTCATCTGAAAGGCATCCTCTCTCGTATCAGAAGTTAGGACTCCTTGGCTTTCCTTTGATTGTCCAAATACCGGCAAAGCAACAACTTGAGCTTGGACAGTTGAGACAACCTGTTCTGGAGCATTTCTATCAGTGCTCGCTTTAGTGCGTGCATTTAATAAGTTCACGCCAGTAGATCTTGCGTGAGGCATCCCGCGAGCAGATGGGTTTTCATTCATTATATACTGATGAGAATGTTCACTTGTTTTATGCGGGTTAAAATTCTGCTCGTGCATGAAACAGCTCTGCAAGACTGATGAGTCATTGACCTTTATCGGTGGGGCTGGTATCTCAACAGCTAAAAAGGGCTGACGGCAGTTGGGGCATAGAAGCTTGCGGTTCAGGTAAGTTTGGAAGTATTCAAAGTCCATTTTACAAGAAATGCAGGAAGTCCAAAAGGTCCTCGATGCAGGATGAGGGGGCACAGATGATCTGAGAGGAGAATTGCTCTTCTGACTCATTGTATTTGGATTGATGTTGCTTGAAGAACCATAGAAAGAACCCTGGCTACTTGGCGTTGCTGATGTTGATCCCTTGTTTGGAACATTTAAGCGTATGCCTGTTAAGTTCCGTTTCTGGTCATATGCAATTCTCTTGGCTTCGTCAGACAACAAATTCCATCCTTCTGATAAAAGTGAAAAAGCTCCCTCTGCGCCAATAGATCTGTTTTTATCAGGATGAAGAAAGAGAGCTAAAGTATGATACCGTTTCTTGATTGTCTCATTATCAGCTGATGGTTCGACACCAATAACTCCATACCAGTCAACCACCCCGTTTTTCTTCTGCTGAGCAGATAAATACACGTCAAAAGTTGCAATCAATTGAGAAAGACCATCAAGATTAGGATACAACTTATGTGCCTTCAGAGCCCATTTTTTTGCTCCAGCAATGTCCTTTTCAGTAAACTTCTTCTCTGAAAGCTCTTTTGCCCCGACGGCCTCATCTCTATTACATTCCATGTCAAGTATTATTTGTCTTTGGCTGTTTTCCTTCTTTGGTGAACTCAAAGTATGACAAAACCGAATATATAGGAGACAAAACCCTCTTAAATATCGCAAAACACAATATCCACGAGCATCAATAAAGAGCTTCTTTTGACTTCAGACCTGACAAACCACAATGAACCCAATATGAGGAAACTATTTGTTTGCTTCTTAAGATGAGAATCAAACACGACATGAGAATAAAAAAATATACAAACTTTATTAATCGCACCAAACAAAATATTTCTACATAAATCAATAACGAATTACTTTTAATTTAAAGCCAAATAAACCAATAGAGTAAATCCAATATAAGGAAACTATTTATTTGCACCTTGAGATTGGGATCAGCTCACGGTAAGAGAACAAAAGAACGCCCTATATACCTTTTAAATTGATGAAGCACAACATCCACAAGCATCAACAAGAGGACTTGTCTTTGATCTAAGACCTGATTAACAAAGAGAATGCATAAGTAAACTATCACCTTTTCGTGAAGGGCAAGTAAACAATCATAGATATCTGTAATCAATATTTGTCTCTCAAGTTTGGGTAGGAACATTAGTATTTCACTGCTACAAATATAGATTATTGAGAAAAAAAATATATATATTTCAATGTTTCCAGTCAACTCCATAATATCTATCATTTATTTGGCATGTATAGTGAAGGGAATTATATGAACAGAAAATGAATTACGGAGTGTGTGATTTGAAGTACTGACAGGCCACTGCAAAAATATGTTTTTCTCGTGTATATGGAAATTATTTCTTTGTTTCTTGATATAGAAATCAAAACTCATAATGAAGAGAAAAAGTAAACCCCATATACCTTATAAGTTGACAAACACGATATCCACGCGCGTAAATAAGAATAATAATATTTATGACATTGTAGTCAAAGTATTATTCTTTGCGATTTTTTTTGGGGTCTTATTTTAGGTATAAAAAAAAACATGAAATCAAGAACATTGAACGTCTTGTCTGTTACAAACCATCTACGTGCGTCCATATCAATAATAATACTCGTAACATTCCATTCCGAGTACTAATCTTTATCGTCTTTTTTCCTTCTTTGGCTTATTTCAAGTACGAAAAAACATGACATCAAGAAGACTGTACGTCTTATCAATCACAAACCATCCACGTGCATCAATGAACAATTATCTTTGCATTCAAACCTAACAAGCCAAAAGAATCTACCAAACAAGAAATTATTTTATTACTTTTTTATACGAGAATAAAAGAAGATCGTACCTTTTTTAATCTCCCAAACACGATATCTACATGCATCACCTAACAAATTACCTATTATCTAAACAAGATAAACCAAGATTAAGATCCCAAAATAAAGAAATTATTTACTTGATCCTTAAAAATGAATATAAAAAAACGTTAACAAAATAAAAAAACAAGACCTAAAATGCCTTTTAAGTTGATAAAAGACAATATCGATATGCATCAATAAGGACTTCTCTTGGATCTTAAGACCCAATAAACCAAGAGAATGAAATACAAACAAAACTCTCTCCTTTTCTTATATGGGAACCAAAAGAAAATATGAGAAAAAGAAAACCTTGTGTACCTTCGGAGTTGATACCCACGTGCCTTAATAGGATTCAAACTGCCTTTGTCTTTGATTTAAAACTCTAATACATCAAGACATAAAAAACCAAACATAAGGAAACAAGTCAATTACTTCTTGACATGGGAATTAAAACATGATATGATGGTAAAACAAAGAACTCGAGCTTTTAAGATGACATCATAAGGAGTTGCATTTAATAAATGATTTTTCTTTTGCAAGAAACTCGATTTTCAAAATAAATAAAAAGGTGATAGCGGCTGATTAAGATGGCAAAAACTTAATATATCAAATTTGAAATCCGAGTGAGAGTAGATACACATATATAAAAGAAATCTAAAGACCACAACTTCAGCTTCCATCTTCAATATCTCAGCACAGAACCTTCTGTTACTCAAGAAAAACAAAATAAATATATAAAATAATCTATTTTTAAACGCAATAAAACATACACATAAGTAGTACGTGCAGGGTTTTAAAGACACTATCTCAATTCTTTCAATTCATATCCAAATAAGGTTAATCACAAACACTGTAACTCTCACGGAAAAATTACATCAAGTTTAGACCTTCACCCATCTTTTTAATAGATCAAGTTGATAAAAAACAGTATTACGGAAAGACTAAAACACACTTTATTCTCCTTTAATTTTTTAAAAATACGTTCAGTTCTAAACTATTCAAAACGATATGCAGAAAAGAATCACAAGACTAAAACTCATAACTGATCATTCAAATGAGAATAAGACATCATGCACAAACATAAACACTGTTATCCATACGGTGAATTCGCAACTTCAGACTCCAAAGACACGGTCAAGTAACGCGCGAAATCTGTCAACCAAAAATATCAAAAAATGAGAAAAAATGGTTAAACCAACATCAACAAGTTACGACTAGTAGAAGGAAAAAAAAAAAAAAAAAAAAAACCAGCTCTAGTGTATAAAATTGGACCTGAAATCGTCAGAGGCTGAGCATGCAAGATGGAACAGGAGGGGAGAATCGGTACGAGTACGGGGTCGGGAATGGGTGCTGACGTTTCGAGTTTTGGTAAAAGCCGGGTGGTTTTGATGAGGGAGATATTTACCAGTTACAGAATGCGGTTAAAGTGATGGGGTTTGGGACGGTGCGAGAAATGGAGGGAAAGAGAACCAGATTAAAAAGGAGAACGATCGGCGATAAACGGTGGTGGGCGATAGAGGTAAGTAGATTTATTGGGTGGAGAAAACCGCAGCACCCCGGAAGTGGCGGCGGCTGTCGGCGAGAGTTTGGGGTTGCAGGGGGAGTCTAGGGTTTTGTGAAATGTGGGTAAATGAGGATCGGAATGGTTTGATCGGGAGAAGAAGAGAGGGAATTCGGAGAAGAGAGTGGGTTGGTGAAGCAGAGATGAATGAGCAGAGAGGTTTGGGAAGACAATGTGAGATGAGGTTTTCGGGTCCGCCGAGTCTTGCTAGGGAGGAGAATAAGAAGGGGATTTGACGAGTCGAAGGAATATATAAGGGGAGAGATAGGGTTGGCGGAGCGGGAGGAGACCGTGGTCGGCCACGCGGCTGAGGCTCTGCAAATCTTCCAAACATGCAAGCGAAAACCCGTATTTATATTTTTATATTTGTTTCAATATATACATATGTACATATATTAATATATATATTTTTTTTAATTAAAAAAATTTACTTGAGCATATTTTGGGGTGGGCTTTTTCTTTTATTATTTATTAATCCAGTCTCTGACTGGGCCCTCAAGTCAAGCTTTGTATTTATTGCATAAAATATATTTATTACATATATATATATATATATACTTATGTTTTTTAAAATATTAGATTTTAAGTGTATACGAGGTTTGTTAGGTTAATAGAGATTAATAAATAACAAAATTAATTATGAAAATCTAACAAGAGGATTAAGCTAAGCAAATAAACGAAAGTGGAGGATTTTGTTAAATTTGTTTAGAAATGCTATGAAAAATGTTATCGAACGACGAAAGGAGTCAGAGATTAAATTTTTTATTATTTTAATAATTTGTTTGCTATTTTAATTATAAATTTTGTTGAATTAATTAAGAAATAAAAATTATAAATAAATAGTTAATTTTTTATTTTAATTTTGATAAATTAACGGAGCAATAAATTCAATAAAATCTTGCTGAATTAAAACATGATATGAGAATGATAAATGCGTGTGATTTGTCATAAATAAAATCATAAAAAATCTAATTCAGAAAAAGTTCACTTTATACAATTAAATATGAAACCGTAACGAGTTTTAATATGAAAACATTCTCTCTCATGTAAGAAGTTTGGACTCCTTGGCTTCTCTTTGACGGCTCAAATACTGGCAAAGCAAAACTTTGAGCTTGAGCAGTTGAGAAAACCTGTTCTAGAACCTTTTGCTCGATTTAATGCAGGTATTTAATAAGTTCTCTGGGTATGTTGGTTCATTTACTAAAAGTTATGATATTTTATTTTCAATAAAATAATCATGTCATTAAACATGTAACATAATTATAATATACCTTTTAGATGTGTCAATTATGCAATAATTTTGTTAATCAACTCATTTTACGTTTAACGGGATTTTGGCTGAAGTCAAGAAAAGTTACATCGTGTATATTTATTTATTTATTTTCCTATAGTGACATTTTTTCAACATATCTGTTTATAAAATTTTTTTATAAGTGAAATCTATATCATGTCATTTAGAATGATAATATCTATTTGAATTTCAGTTTGATATGGTAAAAAATATTAGTGTTGAATACTAACTAATCGTCTATTATTTTATTTTCTAAAAATTATTTAATGATGTTTCAGTACTTGAATCAATATTTTTTCCTCAATTATAAAGAAAAAAAAAATTCTCTATCATACCAACTCCATCATATTTATCTCTTTAATAATATAAGTAACGAAATGATTTAATTTCATATTACTATCTATCAGTTTAGATGATTTCGAATTTTGTATATTTTATGTGAGGAATAAATGTAAAAAAATATGTAATGGCCTGGTGACATGCACCGTAACCCTATCGACAATGAAACTTATCGACAATTAGACTTCTTTAAACGACAACATATTTACAACATTTAGTTACTTTTTGTTTGAATTTTGTTACAATATTTTATAAAATTTCAACCTGCAAATTGTATAAATTGCAATGTAGTTTCTAAATCACATTGGTTTTAATTTCGGAACGAATATTGATGTAAATTTTTAATGTCAGAAAAGCGATTTTAATATAAAATTTTATATATTTCTATATTTTCAAGTTTACATACTTATGTTGTGAAAACAACGAATTTTATATTTATGTTTACAGTCATTTAAGTTGTAATTTAAATTGTCTTCCTCGGCCTTTTCAGTTGCATCTTCCATTTATCTCACCTGAGATTCAGTTAAGACCTGAAGAAGTTCCAAAGGCATGGCAACGGGATCAAGCTCTACGCAGCCACTAGGGGCATTATGAGTCTTCAACCATCAAGTTGTTTTAGAATTGTCTGTTTTCCCTTCATCATCAACATATCACGAGTCTTCTGTTGCGCCCTACCAGTTCTCCGATTAAGGGAGTTTGCTTTTCCTGCCTCAGGAACCTCCTTCCTAGATCCAGGTAGACCAGCTATGGTTGGAATCCGATTAGCCATCCCCGCTGCAGTACTATCCTTCCTGCGTTCATCTACCATTCTTTTCTTCATAGTCTTATCACCTATCGCTGATCCAATGGATAAACCAGAACCTAATTTCTCATAAGCATGACCACCTTTCATCTTAAAAATACCCTCTCTCATATCAGAAGTTAGAACTCCTTGATTTCTCTCTAATTGTCCATGTACTGGCAAAACAAAATCTTGAGCTTGAGCCGTTGAGAAAACCTGTTCTCGAGCATTTCTAAATGATGCATTTAATAAATTCACACTGGTGGCAAGCAGATTAGCCATCCCTGCTGCAGTATCATTCTTCCCATGTTCATCAACCCATCTTTTCTTCTTAGACTTGTCGCCTCTTGCTGACCCAATGGATAAACCAGAACCTGGTTTCTCATAAGCATGACGAGCTTTAATCTGAAAAGCATCCCCTTTCATATCAGAAGTTAGGACTCCTTGGCTTCCCTCTGACGGTCCAAATACTGGCAAAACAAAACTTTGAGTTTGAGCAGTTGAAAAAACCTGTTCTGGAGCATTTCTATAAGTGCCCGATTTAGTGCAAGTATTTAATAAGTTCACACCGGTGGCACCCAGATTACCCGTCCCTGCTACAGTAATATTCTTCCCATCTTCATCATCAATACATCATGAGTCTTTTGTTACACCCTAGCTATTTTACTATTAAGGTAGTTTGTTTTTCCTACCTCAAGAACCTCCTTCCTAGATCCAAGTAGATCAACTATGGTTGGAATCCGATTAGCCATCCTTACTACAATACTATCATTTCTATGTTCGTATATCAATCTTGATAAATTAATTAAAAAACTGAAATCCTACTGCATTAAAATATGATATAAAAATAATAAATGTATGTAATTTGTCATAAATAAAATCATAAAAAAATCAATCTAAAAAAATTGCACTTTATACAATTATATCTTAAAACTATGACGAGCTTTAATTTGAAAAACATTCTCTCTCATATAAGAAGTAAGAATCCATTGGCTTCTCTTTAACGGTCCAAATACTGGCAAAATAAAATTTTGAATTTGTGTAGCTGAGAAAACCTATTTTGGAATATTTCTATCAGTGTTCGATTTAATGCAAGTATTTAATAAATTTTTTGGGTATGTTGGTTCCTGTACCAAAGGTTATGATGTTTTTTTTTTTCAATAAAATAATCATATAATTTAACATGTAATATAATCATAATATAATTTTTAGATGTATTAATTATGCAATAATTTTTTTAATCAACTCATTTTATGTTTAACTGAATTTTGACTGAAATTAAGAGAATCTACATCATGTATATTTATTTATTTTTCTAAAATAATATTTTTTCAACACATCTGTTTATAAAAAAATTAATGATTAAGTAAAATTTATTTCATGTCTTTTAAAAGAAAAATATATATTTGCATTTCATTTTAACTCAGGCAAAAACTAATAGAAGTGAAAACTAATTAATCAGCTATTATTTTATTTTTTTTAAATTATTTAATAATATTTTGATATTTAAATCAATATTTTTACTTCAATTGTAAAGAAAAAATGTTTTTCATTAATTTTTTTTTTTCTTTCATACAAACTATATCCATTTGTTGCTATATATTTAATTCTCCTTAATCTTATAAAAATAATTATTTAATTTTATATTACTATTTATCAATTTATAAGACTTAAAATTGTGTAATTTTTATGTAAGAAATAAATACAAGAAAAATGTAATAGGTCTGGAGACGTCCCTAGACCACAATACAATTATAACATTTTGTTAATTTTGTGTAAATTTTGTTACATCATTTAATAAAATTCAACTTGTATACATTACAATGTAATTTGTAATTTCTAAGTCACCTTGATATTATTTTAGACATGAATTTTGATAATAAATTTTTGTGTCTGGAAATGTGGTCTCAATATAAAATTTTATGCATTTCAATATTTTCTAAATTTACATATTTACATTGTGAATGTTAATAATTTTATACTTACTGTTATTTAAAATGTAGTTTTGGTTGTCACGCATATAATATATATATATATATATATATGTATATGATCTGGGTTCAGGGCAAAAGATAAGTAGAACGGCCCTATAAACAAATACCAAAAACCATACAAACTCCTTACTGTCACTTCAAAATGAATAATCCTTCAGATCTGCCTTGGGGTCATAAATCTCCATGTCAGCCAAGCATTCCTCTGCTGTAAGTGGTGGGAGTTCCTTGGTCTTACGCTTCAAGTTGTGCTTGTGCCATTCGCTCTTACAATGCTCTCTGTACTGCTTGGAATCCCCAACATAAGCATTACATGTGCTGCACTTATTTTGCTTTACATCCTCTTCAGATTTCCCATTCTTCATTTTCTCACTTGATACAAGCCCGGAATCGATAGGTTCACTTCTTCCATGGGAGAGAGTCAGGCTCTGCGTTTTCTCAGTTAAATCAGGCACAGAATTAGCAGATTCTGCAGGCACCCGTAATGGCGCTTCTTCATAATCATCATAGTGATCCACGCTGGTGTCCCCCTCTGCATGCACTGCTACTGCAAGAATTTCCAATCTGCCCTGCAGATTCCTTACAAAGGCATCACAATCCCGATAAAAACCTGGCTCCATTTCACATATAACATATGGCTGAGTTGCAGATTCATCTTTTGACACAATGCTAGCATTCCAAACATTTAGCTTCTCCAACAGAGAAGAGTAATTTTGCTGAGGAACAGTGAGACGGAGTCTCATTGGAGATCGATTAATTGGGTAGTGCTTTTGAAGCTCACGGATTACTTCAAGTGCCTGCTTCTTTGAACTGCTATGTGGATCAACAGCAAAATGAATGTCGTGCATCAATCGTTCGATCATGCTAATAGTGTAAGGACGTTTAGTTTCAGCATTGATGGTCTTCTGCATGACAATTGTAGCAATATCCCGAAATTGACTTGATAACTGAGATTCTCTCTCCTTACCAGCAACTTGAAGCTCACCCTTCTCCAAAATCTCCAAACATATTTTTTCCTGATCATCGGTCCCAAAGGCTGCAACAAGCTCTTTTGTCTTAGCAAGAATTCCTTTCGAAACATTTGAATACACAGTATGTGATTGCAACACTTCATCCAGATCCTTTTCTACACCAAAGCGCCAAGAGAGGACCTTGTTCTTGTAGCAGGCAACCTCAAAGCGGTTGCCATGCTTCTTTAGACGAACCACTGCAACATTTGTTAGCCGCTTTTGCCCTATTGGCTGCACAAGTGTTTTTGACATTTCCCCCTCCTCTTTGCTTTTTCTTTTGCCTCCCTAGTTTATGCTCCACTTCCTTCTACCTAATTGCATATGCTCCTGCTTTGTTTCGTTGTTGGGTGCACTTTCTACTGTGAATAAGACAAATGCAATACCACATACAAAACTTAAAACCATTTTATTTGCCAAACCAAACAACAATTTGTTAAAAGATAAAGATAGAAACTGATTAATGCTTCAAATTGATCTCATTTATACGAAGACGTAAGCTTTCGTTCATGGGTCAATATATCAATCAGACATCCTAAAATCGGAAATCAACTAAGCATTTCTTACAATAACAGGTAGCAGACCTACTGATTAAGTCAATGATAAGCGGAGTGCTAAAAGTTCCATAGAGATGTCAATTTTGCAAGCTAGTCAAATACCCATACACTTTCCCCAAATCAATCCCACTTCTAATAGTTAATTACAGCAACATCATTACTCTCTCAATGCAACTTCTTTTTAAAAGTTCCAAACAAGCAAACGTACCTAAAACCAGGAACAACCATAAACATCTATCAATTGCTTGACACACCTATAAAGTATAAACAACTCATGCAAGGTAATCTAAAGTTCTCGCAAATAGATATTCCATCTATGAACTTCCTTGACCCGTTGCCAATCCCGAGTAGAAATTAACCCGTAGACACGAGGGCATAAATCCACCACTAGCATTAAACAATAGGTAATTGTTAATCCAGAAATAACATATCATACAGATCCTGTATCACCCCAAAGGAAAAAAGATGCAGTCATTTTATCAAACACCTGGTGCATCGAAGTCATCAAAGATAAAAAACAACTTGATTGATGCGCGGCCAATGGTTCGGTCAATTTCATCTTTAAAATATCAACATCATAAACTAATTCCACGATGGAAAGGTAAAAAAAAAAAGTAACTAGGAGAGATTAAAAAAGAATATGAAAGCAGGATTGAACCAAAAAAATCCATTCAACGACAAGAACTGATCGAATCATAATCCAATAAGAAAAAGAAACTTGAAGAATTGATTCGTCTGACATCAGTGTGAGTATAACATAGAATTTGAAACCCAGAGAATACAAGTCTCGTAATCAGAATAAGAATGAAAGAGAAAATAATAGAGGTTTATCGCAAGTGAGAAAGAATCTTTACCGGTAAGTTTAGGAGATGGAATGAAGAGGAAGAAGAGATGGCTCCGGCGGCTTGGGAGCAGTGAGGGGGAAAGAAGGGGAAACTTTAGAGAGCGATCTGCAGGGTCCTTCAGAGGATAGTGAAAGGAAGGAAAATATGAAGAAGCAAGAGGGAAGAAATAGCCGGTGTTGGACACTGCAATAGTGTTTTTGTATCGTAGGAAGGAGATCTGAATTAGAAATGGAAGAGCATAGTTCTGGTTGTAGTGTGCAAATTAGGGTTTACATGAGGAAGATGGGGTGGACAAATAGGAGGGCTTAGATGAACGGGCTCCATAAAATGGGTTTATAAATAATACCACGCGTCTAATGTTGGATGATCTTTTTCTTTTTTTTTCTTTTTTTTTTTTATAAAACTAATTTACAAAAATATATTAATCCACATATATTACTATAGTTTTAAAATAACATATTATATAATTAATATATTAGTTAAAATTTTTATTTTATTTAAAATTTTTGACTGAAGATATAAAATTTACCATTACTTAAATATATTATAAACTAATAATATTTAATTTAATTTTTATTAATATTTTGTAATAATACGAGTTAATGGAAAAACTTATTCTTGCTTATGTATATAATTACAGAGCGATAAAAATTTATATGTCAATATCAAAATCGAATAACATAAAGAGACATAAACCAAGAAATATGAACTTATTAGTAACATATAGTTTAAAATTTTAAAACTAAACAATTAGGAAACTTTGTAATGTTGAATTGAAAGATTAAGGTATTACATAAACCATTGTTCTTCTGTCTTATTACTTTGTAGATGGAAAACAAAAACTGAAATTGGGAAATTATACAAAAGAAAGAATCTAATCCATGAAATCAAGACTTGGAGCGTACCACCCTAACTGGTCAACAATCTTCTTCATCCTCTCCTCCTGTCCCTTAGAATCTCCTAAAGCTGTAGTGAAGGGATATACATAAGTCACTTTGGATGCCATACACCTATAAGATACAACATCCCCTTTCACCAAAAACTCCATTATATCCCTCCCAAACCCACCATCAACTTCTGCTTCTAAATATTTCCCTGCACACACACACACATGTATATAAAATCAGTATTTGTTAGTTGAAGAACACGAGTCTCAGTTTCGGTTTAAATTACCATATGGAGTATCTTCAACAACTTTAATCTTGGCATTTTTCTGGGTCTTGAGAATTGCTTCTCGCAATTTCTGCACCACACCCACCACTATACATAATAAATACAAGAAACAAGGAGTAGAATTAAATAATATGAATCAAAACCTGAATGGTGTCATCTGTAGCATTCTCAGGAATCCTCCATGGAAATGCAAAAGAGGAGGATTTGGGATTCGTGGAGATACAACTCGGATTCACTGATGGGCATGGCCTAATTTTCCTACGAAGAAGAAACCAAATCATCAGAAAGAAAGTTATTGATAGATGGTGGGGGTAAGAAGATGGAGTAAGCACTGACCCGTCCTCAAGACCGAGCTGCAAGAACTTGGACTGAGCAAATGGTGTGGTTGGGGGAAGAGGGGGAGATTGAGAGCTCAGAGGGGGGATTGCTAAGGAAGGTAATGGAGAGTTGAGGGCGATTGTCAGAGCTACAGAGAGAAGATTGGAGAAGAGAATGGGTTGGAGGGGAAGATGAGAGGCTGTAGTGGTTGAGGGTTTACAGGGTGAAGGATGTGGAGGAGGAGGAAGAAGATGACCAATCAAATTCATATTTGTTGCCTGCGTCTGTGCTATCCCTTTACTTTTGGTTTAGTAAGGTTTAGAACACCACTTTTATTTTTTTTAAACTTTCTCCCCGGAGCACAACAAGTCGATATGTCCGAGTGGTTAAGGAGACAGACTTGAAATCTGTTGGGCTACGCCCGCGCAGGTTCGAACCCTGCTGTCGACGATTTTTTATTTATTTTTCGTTCCTCCTCCAATTTTTGAGAATTGCGCTTATCAGGATTTAGGGTTTTGCTTCTACTTTTCTGGATTCGATTTTTTAGGTTTTTTTTTTTTTTTTGTTGATTGACAGTTTTTTAGATTGTTAAATCTGCGTTGAAGCTAAGAAGGAAAGGAGAGATTGATCGGGAAATCGAGTGTTGCAGTAACTGGAAAATGATGGAAGAGAAGCCTATCGCGAACTCAAAGACGACGCAGGAGCTAGCAATGGAAGGGCAGAAGTATCTAGAAGAGACGATAGAAGCAGCGTTTCAGATCCTCTCTTCCATGAACGACGAGCTCTGTAATCCTGCTTTGTGGACCACCACAGCTTCCTCCAATGCTACTGGACCCAACGTCGCAATGACTAATGGACCTCCTTTGGTTTCCTCCAATGGCGATATCTCGTCTTCCGATGGAGCCTCTCATCACTTAGATATGGGTGGCGGCGGAGGCGGAGGCAGCGGCAATAGCGCCCTCGATGAAGCTCGCCTTCGCTACAAGAACTCCGTCGCTTCTCTCCGTGCTGTTCTTGCTGCTATTCCCAATTCTCAAAAGGTAATACCAGTATTACAAATTCGCTTTATTTGAGCTGTCATTTGTTCTCGAATAGGTTAATTGAATTCTTCTATATTCTTACTTTTTGAGTTCTTAGACTTCGATGAAACATGATATAGAGGCCTTCGTGTATCAAAAAGTTTGGGATTGGAGAGTCAATCTTAAGAGA
Source organism: Carica papaya (assembly GCF_000150535.2). The sequence continues at coordinate 943,831 of NW_019014679.1, read as the reverse complement.
AGGTACATTGGCATACTGAGTATTCACGCTAGTAGTGGAAATAGGGATTGGTAATAGAGAATTGAACTTCTCTTAGACTGTTTGCCAGTGATATGAGCAACTTTAGGCTGATTTTCATCCGAGAATCAAGAATTAAATCATTTGATATCCTCATTGTAGGATAGAGAACATACTATGGTAGCTGTGTTGGGTAGGATTTTTGGTTTGTGAGCAAAAGAAATTCACTCGTCAGATTGAACAGAATCTTATTTGAACAGCAGAAAATCACGAGGGTAGCCCATTAGAGTTGAAATGACTAAATTATTAATGATATTGACATTATAAATGTAGGAAAAATTGTTAACTAGAACAGTTTATGGGTGGATAAAATGGGAATGTAGATTTGTTTAAATATTTGCATCTGTTCATATACCTGAATGTTTCATTGCCCAAGGCCATTTTTCCATGAAAGAGTTCTCATTCTTTTTCCTAAGGAGAAAAGCTGCTGAGATGATATTTCAGAGTAGCACAAAACTCTTTAACATGATTATTGCCCCTCCAAAGGTAGAATTCGTTTCCTTGTCTTGGGTGTTGTGGCTGGCCGCCTGTCTTCCATTATATGAATAATATATAGTTGCATCTTCTGTGTGTTCTCGTTTTATTATGATTTAGCTTCTATGTGGCATCTTGCCTTGTTCATCGGTGCAATATTTGTAAAGCATTCTTCTTATACGATCCTATCCTATCCTATCCTATTCCACTTTTCTTGTCAACCAGAGAGTAGTTAGCACTCTGCAATTCAACTCTGAGTTTCTTTCATCTGTGTAGGCAAAAGCATTTGATATGAGTTCAACTACAGGTGCTCCAGGATTGCCACCAGATCAGGCAGAAATAGAAAAATTGGAGGCCAGGGCCTCTAATCTCAGAACGGTATGGTTTCTCATTTATGATCATCCACACACTTGGAGTTTGCTTATAATGACTAGGAATGCTAAGTGTAATATCCATTTTTTGAGTCAGTGAGTCCAATGAGGTGAAGCATATCTTTTAGCAATTTATCTTTTATTTGGGCAATGGGGATAGCTAAAGGAGCAATCTAAGTGATGAAGAGTTACATCTTGTCGGCCCTTTTGTCTAATTGAAGTACTTTTATTAGAATTTAGACTGATGTGATTTTTCTTTTCAACGTAGGAGCTTGCAAACAAGAACACACACGTCAAACTTCTTATAGATCAGCTACGAGATCTCATGACAGACATATCAACGTGGCAAAGTCCCTATTCTGTGTAAATTTTGGATTGGTCATCTTCATTGTGAGAAGCTACTTCAGGATAGTTGTGATCTGATGTCAGACACATTCATTCATTTCATTGTATTTGTTAGAATCAAATTTGAAGTGGGTGATTAGGTCTCCTGGGGGTAAAGAACTTCATTGCTTTTGTAAAACCCCAATTGAAATTGCAGCAGGAAGGGTTTGTTGTATCCAGACAAATGTAGCATTGGTCGACAAATGTTTGAAATACAGAATTGGGTTCTGGATAGCTTAAAGCTGAATTCATTTTTTGGTAACAGTTGTAGTAGAATTCTTCATTTGATTGATAGACAACATGAACCTGTTAGTTCATAACTATCAAATTTTACAGACACTATCAATGATAGGCCATATTTTTAGCAGGAATGTAAAGAAGAAAAAGGTATTTAGGTATACAATGCTCTCCTTTGAAGAGCAGTTTTACTGGTTCAGTTGCTCCCATGAACTTTACAATATTTGGCCAGTTTCGGAAATTACTGCTTCAAAAGGCAGAATGGAAATACTCTCTCACTCAGTTTTTATGCATACATTACTTCAAAATTTTTAATGACAGACATTCAATACATTCTTAAAACCACATAAATACACAAAAATGCAGGTCCACTAGTTGTGAATCGAAGATCTTGTAGTGAGTGATGATCTCATATCTACAATGGCAGATTCATCAGCTCCCAGCTTGATCGCCTCTTTGCTTGCTCTTATAAAACGCGAAGTGGCTCCTCTCACGTAATCATGAGCTTCTCTCACAGTCATCTTCTTCCCCGTCTCATCTGGGAAGCTGCTGAGGAAGTGGTCACCATTAAGAACGGCTGCTAATTGAACAACCTCGCTCTGAAACTCAGATAGCCCATTATCTTCTTTTGCTTCTGTTCTCCTCAAAGGTGTCACCTCTGGCAACGTCTCTGTAACAAATTATAACGAAAAAACACTGACATTTTTTTCTAAACACCCACTAATCCAAAAGAGAAAAAAGAATGAACTGCAACTAACCATTCTGGATGTATTCAATTATTAGGAAGATCTCTGGTAATATTTTCAATGTGAATTTAGTTTTTTCTTTTCATGATGGAACATCCTACATTTGGATTCTCTCATCCCATTTTTCCAAATCACATTCTCAAACTACGTATTCCCTTTGATTTCAGCCAAAACACTTCTTCCTAATAATTTCAAGTAGCCGTGAATTGGACCCAGAGCTCCAAATATCACAAATAATTAGATCTGCAGGCAAGGAAAGGATTACTACCTGGACAATCAGTTCTGGGAGAGGTCAGCTTCCCAACAACCTCCTCAAATGTGCCAGCCCATGCATCTCTGTGAGTCAAGAAATTCGAGGAAAGGTTGAAGATTTTCTTTATTGTTGCCGGAATTGAGGAGTGCTCGAACTCTGAATTCGGTCTAGGTCCTTTTGGACTAGTTATCACTACAAAAATCACCAGGGACAATCAAAAAAAGAAAATGCTGAATAATACACAAAAGCATGCACCAAGGATCTTCTTCTGGTTCATTGAAGTCTGAAAACTAATATCCTTTACCCAAAAAGTCCCTCGTTTCGAAGGTCTATAGTACATTTTATCCATAAATGAAGTATTATAAAGAAGACATATACCAAGAGAATCAACTACCTAAACCAACGTAATCCCAAAAGGAGGTCTGTTTGAAAAATGATATCAGGCAAATGACAAGCGAAATATAATATTATCCCAGAGTTTTTAGGACTTAAGACAGGCTGGTTTAACCAAACACACAAGCAAACAAAGGTGTGATGTTGATAAAAGATTAAGCTTACCGGTGCCTTTCTCAATCCAAGGAGAGACCATAATTGTTGGCACGCGAACACCAAGCCTATCAAACTTGAAGAAGTAAGGCGCAGGGCCAGTGTTTCCATCTGGGTTGGGAACATTGACATAAGGAGTCTTGACATGATCATAGAATCCGCCATGCTCATCATAAGTAATAATTAAAAGGGTCTGATTCCACTGAGGACTAGCTCTCAGTGCCTGATAAACCTCCTTAACAAGCTTTTGTCCATTGGCAACATCATGAGATGGATGATCATCGTTTGCGGGGATTCCCTTAAGATCAAAATACCTTGGCTCGATTACAGTCAAGCTAGGCAACTTCCCATTTCTAGCATCCTTCTTAAACTTCCAATCAAACTCATGAAACTTAAAAATATACTTCAATTTCCTCAAATTTCTGTAGAACAGATAAGTGGGTATGTTTTTGGGAAGTAAATACCAAAGTTAATACCATTCTCATGAAGAGAATCAAAGATTGTTTTTTGTGGGTAGCCTTGTGCCAGCTGCTTCTTGATATGGCTTGTTGAGCCATGGGAAGTAGCAGAGTAGACAAATAGCGTATTGGGTTGGGTCGGGCCGGGTATGGAAGAAAACCATCTATCAAAAACTGCAAATTCTTTTACAAGAGAAGCGTATACCGGCACAGAGCCAGGCTTAAACCCTTTCATGACAGTGTCAGAGAGATTATCAGACATGGAAAGTGCTTGTTCTACAAAACCAGTCATGGAAGGAATAGAACCAGACCCAAATACCTGTTGCGCCACATCTTCAAAGGAATGACCCGGATCCGGGTCCACAAACTCGGCATCATCGGTGAAGCAAATTGTTTGTGTGGTTGAGTTCTTAGTGGATAAAGGGTTGCATTCATCTCCCGTGACTCCATTGATTGAAGGGTTGATAGCCTTTTTCATCCACCCAAGCATGTGGTCGAAGGATCTATTCTCCATTACCAAAACAACAACCGTCTTGATGGGCGACTCCCACTGGTGAGCCGCAAAAGTCAAGTGGGCCGGCTTCCAAACACATGATAGAGTGAGAAAGAGCAAGAAAATGAAGGAAAATGAAGGTGCTCTCATGGTTGTGAGCGATCCTAGGCAAATGGGATATTAGCTCTTCTTGTAATCTAGCAAATAAAAATGATAAGTGTGGAGTAAAGTTGGTCGGGAATCTTATACAATACGAGATTTTTCCAACACCTGGATATACGCACGAGAGAGAAGTGAAACTTCTGGTTATAATGCTGTTTGCTTTGGGAGAAAAAGCGAAAGAAAATAAAAGAAGAATAAAGAGAATACGGAAAATGTCACTGACAAGTTTACCGAGCCGAGTCAAAACATGCCACCTATTCCGCCCACTAACTTTCATTTGTGCGGTCATCGCCGAAGTGATTTGTAGTTCTGACATTTTAAAAAAATAAAATAAATAACTGTTAGATTGTAGTGTGTTATGTATATATTTCTTATAAAAGATTAAAATTTTGGGAGGTGTTGGCTTAATTTGGTTAAAATCGGATGCTACAGATTTCCAATCTTTGGTTTATTTTGAGCTACTAGTAAATATGTATCTAAAATTATTTTTATTACCCTCATCAAACAGATTTAATGTTGTTTTTTAAGGTAGATTTGGTTCTGAATTGTTGCTATTTTTCATTTGTACTTATGATTATTGACTAGTGTTGGATGTTTAGATTTCTTATTTTTGGGAAACACTGATCTAAGACAGCAAATCATAATTTAATTAAAAAATAACATTCAAAAAAATAGTAAATTAAACAATTTAGTATTATAAGATTTTTTTTTTTATTCAGACAATAATTTCTTACATAACCCCAAAAATAAATAAGAATTTAAATATTCAAATTACACATTTTTTTTTTATTTTTAAAAAAAAAAAAGAAAAAAAATGAACCGAAAATCAGGGAGTGGGGCCCAGAGAAGAACACCGACAAAGAAAATGAACTGGAGGATTGTAATGTAGGCTTCGGGATTTTCGTTGCCTGTGGAACTGGACCTTCCATAACATTACACATTTTCTTTTCCTCTCTCTCTCTCTCTATATATACATATACATATATAATTTGTTACTTGAATTTATAAATTATAGTTTTACTTAAAAATTATTATTTATTTGAACCTGGTTTAATTTACTAGAAATTCAAGAAGAAAATGTAATCTACCAATAGTTTTTTTCATTGTATATAAAACCAGATCCAAAAATAATCAATAGATACATAAAGTGCGTATGTACCTACCTGTGATTGGCTTTCATCATCACCTTCAAACTTTTTATTGTGGGCGGCAATAACCAAGCATGAAGGTTGATTGTTTTTTTTTTTATACAAAATGGCAGAAAAATCACCAAACAAGAGATTTCTTTTCCCTTTTTGTTTATTACACCAAAAACATGGGCATTCCCCTTTTTGGTATACAAAATATGCACTTTTAAGCACAACAATATGTGTAGCCTCCTCTGACCAAATCCAGTTTTTTGGCTTCAAATTCCCTCCTGCCTACCAGTCCCAAATCATTTTATAAACAGTCAAGTGCTCATATGGAATTTAGTTACCGGCTCTTCTCAAGTATGCCAACACCCCTAGTCCAGCTACTAGGGCAGCACTGGCTGCAACCGCACTGTACGCGGCGGCCCATGCATCTTTATGATCATAATCCAAACTCTCTGTACGAGAAGCCCTCCTACGGCCCTGCGCCCCTGAATAATCCAAATGCAATCTCAACCCCTGCAACAACAATCATATCCTTCCAATATTAGCAAACCTCCAATTCGCCCACCCACAAAACACATCTTACTCATCACGCTTGGAGACATGGAAAACATTATGACATCGACATGCCCTAGACAAAGCTAATGAAAGAGTAAAATAAAACAAAATATCCAGGAGTCTCCATATTCTAAACTAGCATCCAACATCAATAATCTCCTTCACTCAAGGAAAGACTCATTAAAATAACCATCAAACTATAATTTTAATTACTTCTGGAGGAAGAATAAACAATAACTACAGCTTTAGTTACCTTCCAGCCAACTGATCTTGCATGGTCCACAGCAGCAATAAGATCACTATCTGATGCCAGCACAACTTTGTCATGGTCTTCATCTTCATACTAACAGGTGATTATCAGTTAGAGCCAAATCACCAACAAGGAAAGATAATTAATCAAACTTCTAGAAAGGAGTTTGAATTCAATCTTATGCTAATTAAGAAAATATATATTCTCAGAATCTACTCAATGTACCAGGATTTGAGGCAGTTTATCACGATCAATGTCATCCCCCATCCTCTGAAGGATTGAAGTTGTTAGATCTGTTAAACTGTGAGCATCTGCACTTAAAAGAAAAGAACTTTAATTGGTGGCACGCAGGGGATTGATCTATGGTTTAGACCTGGAAAATTTATCATGTAAGCGGAAAGTCTTGCCCATCGCAAAAATCACCAGATTCTTTCTCAGGACTTGTACCTTAAACTAGAACTTTAGAATCACAAAATCGAAAATAAAATATACAAATACTCAAAAATCAAAGAGGCATCAGGTGTTACAATGAGTAAGGAACATATTCAAACTAAGGATGTTAAGGAGAAAAAGTAGTGAGTCTATAGATGTAAATCTCTCTGAGTTACATGCAAACCAAAAAAACAAAATGACGTCTTATTTGACAAATAGAAGCAGGTTACCACAAGCAAATCTATGCATTCGACCATTCATATCTTGAATTTTGAAAGCAAAGGAGTTTCCCAGCCCAGATGAAGGATAGGGAAGAGATTTCGCTGTCTCTGCTTCAGAAGCCAATTTCAAGGAACCTTCTTCACTGAAAATGTTACTATGTTTAGGTAAGTAAACATGACCAAATTTATAATTAAAAATCATAGTTGAATGAAAGAATGAAACCTCCTATCATCTTCATCATTGGGAGATAAGGCCATGGCAGAATCCCAAAACTTTTGCATCATAGTGTTTGCTGCCTCATTGTTAACTCCAGCGCTGTTCCCTGCCTAATTAGCAGAGATATACAAGTGGACCATATTATTCTCACAAGAAGGTACAAACTCCAGAGTAAAAGAAATATTGCATGATTCGTAAGAAAGAAAACATCCATCTCCTTGCAATATGCCAAGTGTATTCTTTACAATAATAGCTAATGAACATTTCAATTTCACAGACGCTTGCAATCAAACATAAAAAGAAAAAAGAGATGGTCATGAACTGATGGCTGTTGAAATATCTTACAAGAGTCTCTCACATGCAACTTAAGCATTTCAGAAAAAAAAAAAGCCAAGAAAAAAAATCAGGCACAAAGACTAAGGCGGAAGAAACAGTAACAGAAGTATCCTACTCATCATGCTTCTAAAAATGTTGAATCGCATGTCAACTGGACGAAGTCAATCCTAAGAAGACAGGTAGATAGATTACAGTGGTTGAATAAACAAACCACAAAAAGAAACACACAATGACAATAGTATGTTCCAGCATTCAACAGCACATCTAAATGGGAGCAGAGTTTATAACATGATGATTTAAAAAAATCAAATCTTGTCCCCTAAATGCTTCTTGGTGACAACCAACAGAAAAAATCCACTGTGGTGAAAAGAAAAGAAAAAGAGAGAAAAAATCCCATTCAGTAAGAGAAAAACAGAAAGGAGGAGGAAAAAATCTTGTACCCTAATCATTTCTTGATGTATTACTCGGTGCTTTCGCTTTCAATAAGCACGAGCAGCAAGAAAATGAAAGTAGTGAATATCAATGCCTCCAGAATAGCCAGGTACACTTAAACAACAATACAGTCTCTTAAATTCAGGAATAGAATTCACATAGACACACAATGAGTTAGACAACTATTCATCACAGAATGAAAATGGTGTTCCTTCTGTTGGGGCTCCTAAGTATGGAGCGGGAGCGGGAGCGGGAGCGGGAGCGGGAGCGGGAGCGGATGAAGGGGCCAGAGTAGCCACTGATATAACCAGTTTGCACATGTCCTATCAACCAAGAAACCTATCCCAAAGTAATAAAACTTGCACCAACTGAGCGTGATTAACTTGCATTTGTTTGAAAAAAGTAAGCTGACTTACTGTAGCAACAGCTGCGTGAGTAATATGGATTACATCAACAACAGCAACTACATCTCCATCTGCATCGAATATTCATACTCTTCAGAAGCTGAGTCAAGTCATAAATCATAGTTATCTTTATCAGCCCTCTTTGAATAGTATTACCTCTATCTACTACAGGAAGGTGTAAAAACTTCCCGTCATGCATAATATGCAAAGCATCAACAATTGGTGTATCAACTGTCGCACACTCTGGATTAGGAGTCATGACCTAAAAAGAATAAAAAGAATAACACCAAATATCAAGAATGATATATAATTGGCAGAACATATACTCTTCATATTGTAAATTCAGTACAACTGACATCAAAATCTGTCAAAAGAATGGCCCAAGTAGAGCATTTTGCATCTGAATCATAAAAAAATACCTTCTCCACGGTAGTTGAATCAGGAGGTAGACCTTGTGCTATTACCCTCATCAAAATATCCTTTGACCTAATAACATCAAAAGACAAAGATGTAGATTTTAGGTAAATAAATGAAGGTTTTGAAATACAAACTTTGGATGAATTAACAATGAACAAGACATTTTGCTTCAATTCCTTTTCGGGTTAAATATTGACAGGCATCTGTTCAGAACACACTCACGTTAAAATTCCTCGAGGTTTGCCTTCAACAATTACAACAGCAGAGCTGGAGTGAAATTCAAGCATCTTCTTTGTCGCCTCTAACACTGTGTCACTTGATGAAACTGTTAAAACCCTGAAAGATGCCACTCTATTAAAAAAAGGCAACTTACAAAATATCACTGTCAATATAACACTACAAAACTAATGGCTATTGAAACAATATGTAAAAATTCAATAGAAACTATTACCTACTTTGTATTCTCTGGAATAATTGTAGATAGAGAAGGCCTAAACATCCTCTCCCTAAGTGTCTCAATAAAAGAGTTAGAACCTGAAGAATAAGCCAAAAAATAACATGAGATAAAATTTTATATACTTGAGGAAAACCACAAAGTATCAGGACAATGTAAAACAGTAGACTTCAAAGAAGTGCTGGAAGATTTAGAGATTTACTAAAGATGTGACACTCCCTGCCTACCAGAGATGGATGCTCCCCAATTTTTCTCGACGCCTTCGACCGCAGCAGCAATAGCCTTGCCTTTTTCAGCTGCCCTTTCCATACGAGCTATAGCATCATATAGACACTTTGCGATGTCTAGTAGAGCAATAACTTCTCCGTTCTCTACAACTGGCAAATGTCTGAATTTCCCTGTCAACTCCACATAAGTGCCACATTCAGTAGCAAAGCAAGAAACAACATGATACAGTTAAAAGAAAAGATCGTCGATCTGCTTCTCAAATTATTACCAACCTTGTACCATTTTTTGAAGGGCTTCCACAGCAAGTGTGTCAGATAGAACAAATACAGGGTTCCTAGTCATAACTTTAGAAACAGGGGTTTCCTCAAGATTAATCTCACGAGCAATGACTCTAGTCGCTATGTCCTTTATACACAAGCAAGAAAGAATGAATTATATATTCATATGACATTCCTTGAACCCAGATATCACAGTACAAAATATTTGTATGACCGTTCACATTGTTCTGACCTAAAAAACTTGGGAAAAGTGATATCATACCTTATCCGTGAGGATTCCACAGAGTAAAGCATTAGAGTCAGTTAGCAACAAGGCATCAACTCTACGAGCTACCATTCGACGACAAGCCTCATAAATAGTTGTAGTTTCTGGCACTGTAAGGGCTTTTGACAGCCGCAACCTCTTTACAGTGCGTTCTCCAGTCAGTCCTCTGCTCCAGATGCAAGTGATAGCAAACATACTCTTATTACAATTCCAATGGATCAAAGTTACAACAAATATTTACCATAACAGAAAATATGCTAGGAGAAATTTAACTGTGCACTCATTTGTCTGAGTGCTTCCACAGTTCCACATAGTTTCAAGGTCTTGTCTGAAATTGTCATCGAACAATAACATTTGGATATATTAGTGTGTTTCATCAGATTGCTAAAAAAGCAAAAGCTATCATTGAAATGATCTAAAATCCAGAATTTTCCTTGTGTTTGCGTCTCTGCTTTTGCAAAATGGGACAAGATTTCTCCAGACTACTCAAAAGCATAAATATATCTACTGTTATCTATGTTCAGTTCCTTAGAATAAATATATCTATTGCTATAGCATATCTGATGCTATAACGAGCATACTGTTATCTATTTTGTCTCTTGAACAAATATAACCCAGAAAAAATAACTAAGGAACTGAAAATTTCAAGAGAAAATTAGGTAGTGCCACAAATATCCAGGCTTAGCTAGCTTAAATATCCAGTCTCAATCTGGCAAAGCTATTTGAAGGAACAGCTAAAAAAATATTAAAAATCCAAATTTTTTCATGCCACCTCTCGCTATCTTCCAGAACTGATGTCGTCATGAACTGCTTTCTCAGTACAAACTCAACATCATTATGACTTTTTATCTATGATATCCATGCATAGCAAAGAACCATCAAAATTCATTTCTCTGAACTGCCAGAAAAATAAAAGCTTTATCAATGAAGTCAATGTGATCAATTGGTTCTAAATAGGCCATGACTTCTATACTTTAGCTTTCATCCTTGCATTTAGCCAACAATTTACTACGTAACAATGGCAAACCACAATAAGGAACTCCAATAAAAACAAATTGCAAGAATTAAATAAATATTCCATAAAATTCACAACAGAATAGCTTGAATTGGTCTCCACAGTACTTTTTGCTTATGGACAAGTCACTTGTAACAAAATTAAACTTTTTGTTTGAACAAGGGTGAGATAGGAACTAATTGACAATTTTCCTACATCATCTATATAAACTCCATTTCCACATTTCTCTCTGAGAATCTCTCACTACCTATCCAAGGTTCTCTTTAGCACCTATCCAACTCAGAACCTATATCCTGAAAAATTATAAGCTTTTTCTTCTTCTTGTACCTCTTCTGAAATATTCTTGTTCTTGTACCTCAAAGAAAGCAATTCAGCATACGCCCATTGGTGCATCATGAATAAAGAACTCCATGGACATAGATAAAGAATTTTAGTTCTCTAATTATCAACACTCCTAGTAGGCAAAGAAATTCACTCAGCAGCTTAGCACCTACCAAATAACAAACCAACCCATATATAATTATATTCACTCCATTAAAGACCAAAGAATTTCCATAAAGTTGAAGCTAAAGCAATCAAAATGACTTCCATCATCCATATCAGCATGTTTTAGCATATTGAGAACAATCACCATCCAACAAACTCAAGAGCTGTTGAAGAGACGTACAAAGATGATCGAGAGGCTGCAAATGATTTTCTTGCAGATTCAGGACCTCCTCCGCCATTTTCAGATGCTTTCTTCTTGCCCTGTAATGAGGAATTTGACAACGACAGACTTCTCCTCGACGAACCACTTTGACTAGTCATTTCCACTAGCGACCAACACAAGCTCCTACCCCTCTTTTAATCCCTACAAACAAAAGTAGCTTTTTTCTCATAACCACTCAATATAATCCAGAGGAAAATGAGACATATATATATATATATGTATATATGTATATGCATGTGTGTCGGTTTAAAATGAGACGCAGACATATCCGGTTTCTAAAGAGACGCCGAGTTCCATATTGTAACAATTCCTAAAGAATATTTCTATTCTCATATAAATCACCTTTTCTGCAAAAGCGAAGTACCAAATAGCCCGCAATTCAAAATATGATAAAACGAAAAGGTCCTCACCTAAAATCGTTCCCCTCCAACAAAGCCTGTTGATATATCAATCAACGTAAAACTTTAAAAGAAATCAATCGGAATCAACTTTATCGTCCAAGTAAGATCAAGACAAATCAGCAGGCTGACGATGAGGAGAAGAGAGTGGTTGCCTCGAAATCGTGCAGATACGATTGAATTTGAAAGAAAGTCGCCGAAGAGAAGCCTTGGTCGGTGAAATATTGTCGGAGAAATGAATTCTCCGGGCAAATGCACCGACGGGAGAGAGAGAGAGAGAGAGAGAGAGAGGGGCGGAGGAAACCCTAAAAGGTGGGAGGATTGTGGATTTTCCGTTTGATTGGGGAAGAGACCAATACGATTTGAGCACGTCAACGATGTTTAACTGAAATGGCTCCAACTTCACAGGGAATTTTGTGAGGCTTCTATTTTTCTTTTTTATTTTTACCGGCAAGAAGGAAGGTCTGACTTGTGAGTCTGAATTATTATATGATTATTCTTTTTCTTCAACGAAAATCAAATAAACAAAATATTAAAACAAAATGGAACGAATTTTATTTTTAATTTTTTAAAAATATTATATTTTTCCCTTAATTACACAAGCTTAAAATTATATGTATCTCCCTTTATCATTTATTTTAAACATTTTATTGTAAACTAAAAAAAAAAAAAAACTGCATTCATCCAAAATTATTCATTTTATAATTTAATTCTAAACTATTTGTTATAGTCAAAATAATTCTTAATATATAAATACCATCTTCCTCTTATTGTTATATGTAATGATTTTTATTTATCATTTACGTCTCTCTTGTTAAAATTTTTTTTTTTTTTTTTCAAAAAAAGTGTTGCAATTGCTTTTAGAAAATTATTTATTACAATTTGAGCAACTTAAAGTGATCTTTAAAGTTGTTCCAAATTCAGATAGATAAGTTCTAAAGTTTTCCGACTTTTATTTATTGATGCGTATAGAATTACTTTTGACTCTTTCTATAACATCTCTATTTATGAAATCAATATCTCCAAGTCTAGTTTATTCTTTTCTATCAATGTTAATGTTACTAGAAAGGTTGTTTGGGATCTTAGTAATATGAATACTGTTTCGCAAACAACTTGGGGTTCCTCATTCCCATTTTAGGACCACCTATCAAACGTACCAGAGTTTGATTGAGTATATTAATAAAGACTGATTGGTTAAAAAATTTATAATTTTTATAGGTTAGTCAAACTATACTTGTTAAATCAATTTTTTCACTATTCTCTCATATACTAACCATACAATTTTACTTGCCCGTAATATTTTTAAGCATATTAATAAGTATACTTAGGATTTTATTTGGGGTTCCAAACATGGTTATCACAAGATCAATATGTTGAACTGGAATGAGATTTGCTAATCTAAAGAGATTAGAACGTTTGGAGATTAAGAGCATTTCTCTACAAAATAAGGTCTTCTTTATGAAGTTAGGTTGACACCTCATTCTAGCTTGTGGGTCCGAGACCTTGAAGCTATATACTTTCCATTTAGGAACATTACTAATATCGAATATTCCTTTTTATCGTGGCTCTATTACCTATAAACACCCCCCTTATGTATATCTATATCATTAAAATCGATATCAAATATTGGTAATGAAAGATTACTAGGTTTTGGATGGACTATTGGATTGGGGATCGCTCATTGATTCATCTCCTTCATGTCTTTATTTTATAAGATCATTTAGATTGAACAACAACAGAGTATACTTATCTTAATGTGTAGAAGTGATAAATTTTTGTCAGTCTCCTCTCTATTATGATCTACTTTCAGATTGTCCAATAATATTAGGTCTATCTCGAATAAACATTTTCAGGCATATTCTAGTGATAAAAATTTCTCTATTAAGTCAGTATATAAGTTCATATGCTCCCCACCCCCCCAACGCGGATCATAAGCCAAATACTAAAAGGGAAGCATTCTGAAAACTCTCTATCCTTTAAATAATTTGTCATTTCATGTGAGTTATGACATTTAATCAGTTGCTTACAAATATGGAGAGAACGCATATGCACATCATAGAATAAAAGATGCCCTTGATGCCTTACTAACAAGAAAAAAACATTATTCATACCTCTCCAACTATCCTTTGGCAAAACATGTATGAAGTGATTTTATCAATTATAAGTATCCTAACATTTTCTTTTTTCTTCCATTTGACACACGTAGCTTATTCAAAATGTAAAGACAAATATCAGCACCCACGAGATTGTTAGCTAAAAGGTGATCTTTCTTATTACTATATAGCTTATCTAGAAGATAAGGAATGAGGTAATGGGATAAGAATATGAAGCCTACTGTGAGCAGTAAAATCATTCCCATGGCTCTGGAACATCAAACAAATTATCGTATTGCACAGTCAGTCATTAGTTCTTTGCACCCTACAGCTCTCCTTGGTTGGGTTAGAGTGCTCCTTATTTTGGGTGGTTTAAGATCAACACTAACGAATTTGTTATGGGTGATCTTGTGCCATAGTGAAGAATATATAAAAATTATCATGTTTGCTTACAATTATTTGTCATTGCAAATAATTAGATTCTATAATGTTTGAATAATATTTAAAAATAATAATTTTAGGGAAGAAGAATTTAATGAAATTATTAAAATATAATATATGTATCTACAATTGGGTATGATCCATTGGGCCACCAAGTTAGTCTTCCCTTCCATAAATAAGTCCATTGGCAGCCATTAATTAAGGGAGGGGCAGGGAACCCTCCATTGGGTGCAATCATATTACCTTCGACTTATGTATTAACATTAATATATATATATATATTTAAATAATATTTTCTTAAATTAAATATTTATTTTTAAACTTTCTCATATTTTCTTACCTATGTATTAACGAGTAATCAGAGTTTAAATTAATTTAAATGATGATTAAAAGTTCAGTTTAAGTACTAAGTAAATGAAAAAAAGAAGAAGAAGATTATAATAAAATTTATATATTTTATTAATTAAATAATAAGTGTGTATATATATATATATATATTAACGATACGTATATGCAATTTTACTTGGAAGTAATATAAAATTAGCAAAAATTATTAATAAGAAAGTGAGGTTGGATCCCTTTCTTAGAAGAAGAGAAAGAGTGGAGGAGGAGGAAGCCTTTGCGTAAGAATTTCACTTCATTATTATTCTTCAACAAAATATCAAACCATAAAACCTACAGAATACTTTATAAAATTGGGTGGCACTAGTAAATATAATCTTGTTTTTGTATGCTGGGTGAATAATGTTGGACTGGGCACCCATACTGGTGGGAGTATTGCTGTTCATACTGCTCTCACCTGGTCTCCTCTTCCAGTTCCCGGGAAACACCCGTCATGTCGAATTTGGAAGCTTCAAGACTAACGGCAAGACCCTCCTCCTCCACACCCTACTCTTCTTCACCCTCTTCACCGTCCTCATTTTGGCTCTCGGCATCCACATCTATACCGGCTAATCACTTCAGACAAGGCCAAGCCGGCTGCTACCACCTTCTCCAACCGAATTATATATTATAGATAATATTTTTATTGAAATGGTAAATTTAAATTATAAAATATTATTTTGTTATTTATGAATTTTCATTCATGATTTTTTATTTAGTAATTCATTTATTTTATACTATAATATTAATTATTGTGTTGTAAAATATTAAGAGAAAGGCCAGCCAAGTGCCAAATCCAAACTTCTATACTTATCTTATCTCGAGAAGATCTCAGCCGTTAAAAATCAAAACCCGCAAAAAGAAGCAAATCGAACGAAGAACTCTCACGCGTGCCGCACATGCGATTCCGTCACGAGAAGCGTCCATTTCGATGCGCCTGTCTCGTGTCTCATCCGTCTCCTTCTCCTTCTTTACTCCTCCCCCCCAATTCCCAAACCCTAACAAATCTGATCTTCCAAAAAAATCGCCTTCTTCTGTTCCTCTGAGCAAATAAGTTCACAAATGGCGGATTGGGGCCCGGTGGTCATAGCGGTGTTGCTCTTCGTTTTATTGACCCCAGGACTGTTGTTTCAGATTCCTGGCAAGAACAGAGTGGTTGAGTTCGGGAACATGCAGACTAGCGGTGCTTCCATTCTTGTTCACGCAATCATCTACTTCGGCCTCATCACCATCTTCTTAATCGCCATTGGTGTGCACATCTACACTGGCTGATTTTATTATCGATCATTTCTTTACCAGTTGTATTAATTCTACGATGCCCTTGTTTTATTTCGACCTTGCATATAGAATTCATCCGTTTTTGTATCTGTTATTCCGATGCTTCTCTCAGTTACCCTCTACTTAATGATTCGTTTTCTAGCTTTGTCCTCCTTGATCTGAATCTGTATCTCATTTTGTCTTAACTAGCTTTGTGGAGCGATGTAATTGTGTAACGTGATTGAAGACTTTGATTATTAGGTGTTTGCTTTCTTATTGTTTGATTTGATTAGACGAACATTATCTTCAACGACGGATTTCGTCATTTTCCCCCTTGAATGTAATGAGCAAACATAATATACAAATTCATACATGTTTAAATACTCGGACCATGAATTTAAGAAGAACAATGAACCAGAGGGGGGTGAGTTAAATACGGTTGATCGGGAAAGAAGACTGAAATAGAATGAGTTTGAAGTTTAATGGGCTTCAAATAATGGGCCTGAGAAGTTTAATAAGTTTTAACGGGCGCGAGTGTTCGGAGGGTGACTTAAGAATTGTGTTTAAAGTATTATGTTGTTTTAATTTACTTAAAAGAGTATATAGATTCTTATTTAAAAATAATTACTTAATACTAATTTTTTAAAAAACCCAAGTAATGTAAACTAAATATTTAATTGTTTAATTTTATATTTTGGGCATTGTAAGATGATAGTAATTGACTTGCCCATGTTCTTTTTTCTATTATTATAATTATTTTGTTTACTTGTCTCTCTAATCCTGTCAATTTTATTAAAAACAAAAAACAAAATGGGTGTGTTAAAATAAAATTTTGAAATCTTGTTTTATAAAAATTAATAATGGAAAATGGGTTACATAATAAATAATGTACTCAAATTAACTTTGAAAAACTAGTAGTATTACATTTAGTTCCAAATTATTCCATCAACCGAGACTCGTAAATCAACATTAATAATACATAAATATATATGGGTTTATGTAGATAATTTGGGAGACCAAAAATTAATCTGTGTAACGTAAAAAAATAAAATAAAATAAAAAACATATATAATTATAACATGTTCTGTGTATGGCCCATTTTGATATATTGTGCAATTCATTTTCCGGCATATGAACCCAAAATACCTGTCAGTTTTTGTAGTGGCACCAAATAAGAAGCTTCCTCCCTTAAACATGCATGATTTGATGGAGATTAGATTAGATTAGATTAGATTAGATTAAATTAAATTAAACCCACTTTCAATTTATCTCAACATCAATCTACAGCAAATTAATTCATGATCATCATGAATATAATTCATAGTTATGAATTACGTTTGAAAACTATAATTTAATGTCTCCTCCTTTGCCCTCAATTTAAATATTCTCAAATGAAATAATTGAATGTAGTTTTCGTTGAACTTCATTAGCAAATATAAATAAAACTTTAGTCTTCATCGAGTTAAATCTCAACAAAATCTATTATATTTTTAAAATTTTAATTTTTTTTTTATATAAAAAATGAAACATCAACTAAAAATTAATATTAGGACCAATGTACGTATATTCTCAAATATAAATTTATAGATGAATATGTTAACATCGCTCTAATAATTTTTATTGTCTCCCTTCTTTATCTATCATCGTCAATTTTCTCGTATATTTTTTTTTAAAATTATTACTTACCACCGATACCGTATCGACAAAATCTTACGCAAACATTTTTATTCTGATAAAAAATGTCTCAACAAAAATACTTTTTTTTAGACATTTATTACGTAGTTTTGGAAGCAAATTTTAATGTCTTTGGTATATGTATAGTTTCTCAATTTAGAGCATTTAGAATAATATTTGTTTTTAGTATATATTTTTACATCTTAATAATAATTAGATGATACATACACAGTTAACACCTAATAATATCATAATTTTTTTTAACACAAATTGATTTAAACTCCCACTCTCATAAAAATTAAGATCAAAGAGATATAAATTTATATATGAAATCGGACAAGTGTGGGTTTGACACGTACATGATTTTGAAATGTGATAAGATCTTTTAACATCCAAGGAGAAAACGACACGTGTTGGACGGTTTGATTGATGGGAAATCCTAGAGTGCAATCAACTATAAAAAGGCAAGAAACTGAGGGGCACATATGAAGAAATTGGTCAACCATTTTATTGTCGGGATGAAACCTACAACACCACCTTCCCTTTTTTTTTTTTTTACTATGTCCAGCGGAATCATTTCTTTGTATACACTAATTATCTAAGTTACAAAAAATTTAATTATTATTAAATATTTAATTTTGTCACCCATATTGTAACGAATAAGTTTGGAAGTTTGAATTTTAATGTATTATTTAAAAAGATTATAAGTGATAAGTATAATTTATCGTCAAAAAAATTCAAATTAAAAAATTTAACATCAATCCAAAGGTATGAATTTTAAATTCAAGTAGAGTGATAACAGTTTTAACAATTAGATTACCATAAAAGTAAAAATATATATATATATATATATATATAAATACATAAGTGGTGTCATGTCATGTCCATGTAGACCTAAATATGAGAGTGGGTTTGTGATTTAGATCCTTGCTCAATTAAGCAGGGTAATGGCGTTCGTTGGTTACCAAAGAGGGCAGTTTAGCATAGTTATATGAGTATATAAATATACTGTGTTGTTCTTTCTCAAATAGTGAAGTTAATCAGAGAGAGATGGGAAGAGGGAAAGTAGAACTGAAGAGAATAGAAAACCCTACAAGCAGGCAGGTTACTTTCTCCAAGAGAAGAAATGGAATTTTGAAGAAAGCCTTTGAACTCTCCATTCTCTGTGATGCTGAACTTGCCCTCCTCATCTTTTCTCCTTCTGGAAAAGCCTTCCAATTTGCCAGTCATGAGTTCTCTCTCTCTCTCTCTTTCTCTCTCTCTCTCTCTCTATATATATATATATATATATATATATCTCCTTCTCCTGCATTTTTATTGATTTGTTTCATTTATTGCAGCCTGGATAGGACCATTGCTAAGTACAGGAATCATATGGGTCTGTCTAATTCAGCTTACAATCAACGCACCACAACTACTGAGGTCTTCTTATTATTTTTCTTCTTTGAAAAAAAAAAAATCAAAAGAGGTCGTGGATGACCCGACCCGTTTCATTTATCTCACTTCAAGTTTCTGTAATTGTTATGGATTCCCAGTACTGGAGATGTGAAATTGAGGAGCTGAAGAGATCCATCATCAATCTGGAAGCTAGAACTAGGTACATGCACATACATATACACGTACGTGCGTATGTATACATGTACATATATATATATATATATATAATTTAATTACATTATTGTAAATTTCAATAAAAACAGGCATTTATGTGGAGAAGATATTACAACGCTGGGAGTGAAGGACCTGAAACATCTGGAACGACAATTGAAGATTGGAGTTGAACGTGTTCGCTCCAGAAAGGTTTTTTATTTAATTATATATCATTAATTAATATCTTATCATCGTTAATTACTATTTACAACCTTAATTAACCAACAGAGGCGAATTTTATCAGACAACGTCAACTTGCTCAAGAGAACCGTAAGAACTTTTTTTTATTTGTTATTTTCTTGCTTAATTACTTCCATTTACTTATTAATTACCAACATAAAATCAATTAATTATTGTTATTTAACTACTTTAATCATATTTCTTTAATGTCTCAGTATTGCGCCTTGAAAGAGGAGAACACTCATCTCCAAAAAAAAGTGAGTTAATTTTCATAATTATCTAATAATTAATCAATTTTATTTCCCTACTTTTAATTAAATTAAAATTCTGTGTATATATATATATATACATATATATATATATATAGAGAGAGAGAGAGAGACAGGACTCATATGAAAATATGTTCTGTGTGCTCTCATTTGAGGTTAAAAGTTGAACCAGCTACATGAGGCCAGGATAAGTCCACAATTTTTAGGACCAAATATTTGCACCACTTCAATATTTGAGCAAAGGTAAACTATATCATTTATTATTATCAACTCTTTTCTTAAGAATTTCATATATATATATACATATATACATATGTTTGAGTTCATAATTAATTATATTTTATTATTAATATACTTAATTTTTATTCTAATAATTCAAAAATTAACCAATAAAAACTAAAATGGTGATGAAATATAACAATTTGTTACTACAAAGTTAAATTTGATTCAAATTACAACTACGTAAAATAACACAATATACATATATAGTGTTGAAAATTAAACGAAAATAGCATTTATACTCAAACTTAATTCCATATCAAATTTATGTAATATATGTTTTTTTTTTTTTTACGTATCTTTTGATTAGTAAAACGTTATTCGATACTGATATGAAAATTGATATATTTTGTAGTTACAATGTTCGACAAAATGGATCAATTTATTGAAGGCGAGGACAACTACGAGTCAAACCTAAATTGGTTGTATCAATTTCTTATGCACCCAATTCATCAAATTATATATTTACTTTCACATTTAGATGGTTTTATTTTATTTTATTTTTTCAATTTCAGTGTGGTTTGAATAACTAGTCAAAAAAAAAAGAGGGGAAAGAAAAGAACAATTACCCTAAAAGAGGGATTGATGTTTTGAGCAAGTCACTCTGCCCAAGAATTATTATTATTTTTTTAACCATGTATATTATAAAATATGACTATAGTTATATAATTTATACTATTTTTCTATTTAATTTTTGATTAATTACAATTTACTTGCACACTTTAAGTTATTATGATCCTATTAAATAGTAAAATCCTAAAATTCTGCTTTAAATATTGCTCCTTTCTGTGAAGTTACTCATCACAATAGTTTGGTTTCTATATTTTATCATTTTAGTGTATTTAAGTCGGTTTTGATATTATGTTTATATTTAGATGTATCGTATACTTTTAAAATTGGTTAAGATAAATTTTTTAATTAACATAAATTTTAATTATTATCAGTCAATGTATCGCATCATTTTAGTTGCAAAATTGGTGCCAAAATGATTTTCGTGTGGATAGTGTGGTATAATGTAATACCCATAATTAGAAATTTGGTTTGGGATAATTATTTTTTTCATTCAATAAATATATAAATAATAAAAATTTTATTTTAAATTAAATTTTGCTAAATTTTTGAGAAAAAATAAAATAAGGACAAAGTTAAAAATAATTTTGAAAAAAAAGGTGAAATTTTGAATAAATTAGGTATTTTTGAAAAAAAACTTGAAAACATGGGATAAAATCACAAAAAGAAAATATTTAGTTACGTAGAACAGTCCAGTCAGTAGCCACAGCGAACCAGAGCACGTTGCGTGGCAATACACACTCACATCGGCACCACGCGAAAGGTCACACAAGCGATTCGTGTGTCTGGCAATCCGACAGTTCAGATCGCGCACGCATGGACAACTAAGATACGTTTTTCATTCAAGCGCGATCGAACGGTCGGATTCAATACAATCTTGCGGCCCATATTCATTCCTCGAATAGGAGAGATCCAAACGAAGGGAGAGGGCCATGTGTCCCTGCACGGACAGCCCATATTGACAAGGGGAGGGTATTTAGCATCGTGTTTCAAGGACAAACCCTAGCTGCACTAGCACCCACCGGAGAAGAAGAAGAAGGCCGACCAGAAAAGAAACTGACTGTCGTCACCACCGCCAGGGCCACCACCGACACCAAAACATGTATTTTTTTTTCCACTTTCATGCTTGAAATTCAATCCCCAGCCTCCCTGTGGCCATATCGGACCTAAAGGATCAACGTGTGAGTCAAAAACTAAAGATAACTCGGCCAAAACTTGAAATCCTCTCCAATGACCCCCTTCCCATTTTTTATTTTACGCGATTCTTTGACCATCGTGTTCACTGTCTTTTTTTTGTGCATATTAGTCGAAGAGGAACCCTAGCCATGAAGGAGGACCGATAGAGTCGCCGAAACGGTAGACCCTCTGTTGGTAGATTTCGATTTTTCGACTTTTCTAGCCAACCAAGGTTCGCTAACGTATTTTTTTGCAGGAATACGTATAAAACCAGCCAAAAATAGCCTAAATCAGCCGAAACCGGCCAAGTCAAGGCAAACCACCACTGTGGGCGATAGAGCCGATGTCGGAGCATGGTGGCGCCATCGTGCCGAAACCCTGAAATTTGCCAGAAATATTTTTTAATATCGATTTTGACATTTTAGGGTATTTTTGAGTACGTTACGAGTATTTTAATTTTTGCAGAAAAAATTCAGGAAACCCAAAGATTGTCAAGATGCAGTAGATAACACGTATTTCGAAATTGGATCCGGGTAAGAACTCCTTACCCTATTCCCTGTTATCTGTAAATTGAAGTTTAAATAATCAATATTCTTATATTTTATAAAAATTAAAAAAATCCTAAAAATAATTACAAGTCACTAGTGGAGTCAAAACCAGTTAGTTCACAGTTGCCATGATTCACTGTTTATTTTTCCATACTGCTTAAAGTACTTACTGTTATATTATGCGTATTAAATTGATGATTTGGATCGTTTCCTCAATTTCATTGCACATTTTCTTTTTTTTGGTTGTCTTGCAATAAATGTCTCAATTATATTCTTAATGTATATATCACCTATCTTCATGATTTATCATTAATTTAGAAACATAAGATATTGACACGTAACTGGTAATCAGTTTATAGTGTGATCTCGTGTAAGAAAGACTTACTGAATACCCTGAAAAAAGATGGACGGACTTGGTACGTAGGGAACCCTATTGTGGACGTTACCTCAGTCGGACGGGGCTAAGAAGTCTCATATTGAAAGGGTTTGGGAGATATGATTCACCCTTATACTGGACGGGATATCGAAGCAATGGTATCTTTAGTGCCAATTACCGGACAGAATATGGGAACAGTCGGATTAATTAACAAATCTAGATATTGGGTTCATGGGTAGGGGAATATCTCTATGGACCATCACTAGTTCCAGTAAGCAGGTAAAAAGGAGAATTGCTGATCTCGTTTACTTGTACACAATGTTATAATGTTATATGAGTAATTGCCTTATTATGTTGATTTTGGTAAACTCGTAATGGTAAGTATGGAATAAACGTTTTAATATTAAATGAATTTACTTAAAATAAGGGCTCCATTTGTTAGTTTGTGATTTTTACAAACATTCAATTCTCTATATTAGTGATTAGTGTGATATTATTACTGGGCTACTATATCTCACCATTCTATTAACCATTTTAAATCAAAAAAACCAAGATCAAGATCCCGATCAGTAAGAGGGTTATGGGTAGTTTACCTCTTTGAACCCCATTAAGT
>NW_019014679.1:863869-906914 GCF_000150535.2 Carica papaya | reverse complement strand
TGATGGGAGTAGAGGCAGTCCACTTTGGAGCCTTAATACTAAAAAGTCTTTCTTTATAAGGTTTTTCTACAACCATTTGGCTAAGAGAGAGACTACTAGAAGAGACTTCCTTTACAAACAAATTTGGAAGGTTAATGCATTGTCCAGAGTTGCTTTTTTTGCTTGGGAGGCAGCCAGTGGTTGCATTTTAACTTTTGACAAGTTGATCGTAAGGGGCAGAGTTTTGGTGAATGGTTGTTATACGTGCAGAAGGGATGCATAGTCATGTAGTCATCTACTTTTATGCTTCCCCTTTGTGTATGGATTGTGGACCCTTACTTACAGCCTTTTTGGTATTAACATGATGACTGGTTCAATGAGGGAGGAAATTTTGGGTGGTGTGGAACGAAAAGAACATGAGATCTTTTGAGAAGACAGGTCAATTCTGGTAAGGTTAATGATAGCTGGTTCCAGACCCTAGATTTTTTTATTAAGAGTCATCATCTTTATTCTTTTGAGGACCTTGAGGATTTTATTGACCATCTGATGGATATATAAATACTCTTTGTACCCTCTTGGTGCGTGTGAATGAATACATATATATATATATTATTTCGAGAAAAATAAAACACCATTTCATTTTATTGAAGGAGTTGCAGAACAAGACATCCAAAGGAATCTTTCAAAGATCATTAACCAAGTGAAGTCGTTGCTTAAAAATGTTTGCATTTTCTATGCTACCAATGGACCTTTAAACCCATGAAAATGGCCCTTCCCTAGAGCACCAAATTCTTGTTACCCCTTCACACCGCATAAAGTAGTAGAAATGAAAATCTTTCTCTGGGAGCACATCCAATACACTCTAAATTCTTTTCGAGATAAAAAAATATGTATTAAGTATGTGGCACTAAAGGAATGCTGCCTGTATACAAAATATTTACATCTCAGTTAGAATGTCAATGACTTTTTCAAAATCTTCCTACTCATATATGTCATGACCCATAATTTCTTTTTTGAAATAAATGTCATGACCCATAATTAAAGACTAAAAACATATATTCACCTACCTTTAATTTTGACCGTATCCCCTTCACACTCTTCAAATGGGCTATTGTTTATTTTTTTCCACACCACCCAAAAAAATAGTTAAAAGAATAAGTTTTACAATTTTTCTCTTTTCACAAATCCCACCACAAGCTCAAAGTTCATCCCTAATTGTACTCACACCCAGTTGATACCTACAGTCCGTAGACTATAATCCAAATATTGTACATCACTGGACCCCAAAGAAGGATGTGATTAGAAGATTCGACCGCTTTCTTGCATTAGTAGTAACCATTAATCATGATTTTGCCAATTTTCATCAACTTGTCATTGGTAAGAATACATTCTTAACTCGCTTCCCATGCAAAACATCTAGCATGCTCTAAATGAAGAACATAATCTAGTCAAAAGTCCTCAAGCCATCAAAATGCAAAAAGAAAAAAAAACTAATGTATTTCAAGCTTTAAAGCACATGAAGCACGCATATACAGGAAGAGCTCTTTGAGGTCTACAAGGCTAATACAAGTCATTACTGTTAATCTTGTTTACAATGGCAATCCAAACTAAAAAATCTCACCCTAGATGAAGCACTCACTTTCCAGAATGAGGGGGATTGCAAGGGTTGGGACAAATTTTTCCAGTGAGGCTGTGATCAGAAACAAAAATGAGAGGTCATGTTCTCTAATCTCGACTAGAGGTAGGTCCAAACCATCCATTGGTTAAATATTTGTACTTCTATTCCTTTCTACGAGAGTGTGGGTTCGGGTTCTGCATTGTATCCTTTATCATAAAGCAAAAGATGTTTTTAAAAAAGAAACTAGAGGTAGTTCGAAAAGTTTCTAACAAAATTATCAAAGAGACCAATTCTAGTGATTCTTGATCTCTCAAGTTCCTTAGAAGTAAAATATATCAGGATATATGACTCTAGTGGATATATGAGTCTATAAAGGCTTGGAGTTGAGAAGCAAGAGGTGCACTCTTTATACACCTATCTACAGCACCCTTATGCTGCATAAGGTTCTTGCAAATGCATAAGAGAACTGTTCTTTAAGAAAAAATTCCCAATGCTTACTCTTATCCCTGTGATCCAGTGTGGGTGAGGATGGTTCTGCATCTTGTTAAATTGGACGCTTGCTCTCATGATTATCTCAATTCTATTAGCACAACTAGATCCTAAACAAGGATAGAGGAGAAGGGCAGTTGGACAAACATGGCTACAACAAAATGATCCTTCCTGCTGCAGAAAACAGCACTCCTTTCCTTCTCTATAATTTATTATGCAAAATTTGTTAATTTAAACATCCAAAACTGATTCTATATTATGATTAACCAAACATGGTAGCTTTTTTATTTTATAGTGATATTTTTATTCTTGAGAAATCACTTTATTATTATTAAACACTATTCTCACAATACTTTTAATTAGTCAAGAAACATGCATTAATAAGAATCAAACAATTATTCTTAGATGACTACTAGGTAGAAGTCATTTAACTCAAGAAAACATGAATTAGTGATGTCCTTTGTGTTACTAGAATTATGAGGATGCATAGTTTTTCCTTGTCTCTATTTTGCATGGTCCACCAATCAATCCTCCTCCCAGCCCTTCCAGAAATGGAACAAAATCAACTCTCTATATGCGTGTGCTTAGATTTATGATGAACCTAATAATGGTTTAATAAGCATTGGTTTGAACGTACTTTATTATGAAGAACTATTATTAGGACTCAGGAAATTTCTCTGAGCTCCTATTACACTCTAATTTAATATTCTCTGCATTTGTTCCATATCTAAGTCTCTATGGTTCTATCACAATTGATCTTAGTTGCCAACTCCTCTCCCTACATCATTGATGTTGTTTCTTTTGTGTGTAGTACTCTCCTTGAAGTTGTGGACTGCATCATTCGTACTGCGGCATCTTCTTATTCATTTGTTTGCAATCTCCATTTGTCTCTCATGCTTTAAGTACATGATGAGCAAATAATTCCTGTGTTTTTTTTTTTTACATCTGATGATTATTGCTCAGTTTCTTGAGGTCTTAAGCTCAGACTTCCAGTGAGAACTAGATCTTTTATGCATTCATATAATGTGACAAAGTCGTAAAGTTATGACTTCAGACTTTTAGTTTATTAATTCGCGATTATTTTGTGTCTCAGGACTTCCGGCCGAGACATCTATCGAGAGGTTTGTTACAATAGGTGCTTACTGTCTCTTACGGTCATGCACAATTGAGCCAGAGTGCATTATTGGGCAGCATTCAATCCTTATGGAAGGGTCCTTGGTGGAGACACACTCTATTCTTGAAGCTGGATCTGTAGTTCCCCCAGGGAGGAGAATTCCAACTGGTGAGCTTTGGGCAGGAAATCCAGCAAGATTCGTGAGGACTCTGACCCATGAAGAAACCTTAGAGATCCCTAAGCTTGCTGTTGCAATTAATGATCTGAGTAAAAGCCATTTCTCAGAGTTTCTCCCTTACTCGACTGTATATTTGGAGGTTGAGAAGTTTAAGAAGTCCTTGGGTATTTCCATTTAATGGTTTCTGTCTTGCGTCTGCATAGTGGATCATCAGAAATTTCCTTGCAAGGAAATAAGCACCTCCAAAACATAAAAGGCAAGCATTTGAGTTTTCCTTGTAGCTTTTCTGTTTCCTCGTCTCTGTAATTTGATTTTGCTGGCTGTGTTGCGAGCTTCAATCAAATAATTATAGTGAAGCACTTGTTTCAGATTTTTTTTTTTTTTTTCTTTTTTGATGAGGCACACATTGTTTTGCCACACTCCTTGCTAGATATTGTGCTTTGGTGGTGCCTTGCCCAGGCAATACAATACTTTTGGTTTATATTATCCATGAAACTGAAGGTAGCTTCTTGACTGGATATTGAGTTTATTATTGGGCATGAACGTCTTCCCAGCACCCAGGACTATGAGGGAGTTTATGGTTTCTTGAGTTTGTACCAAATAAATGTAATTTGTGATATATATCTTATTTCGTAGAGAATATAACAGGTAAATCGACGCGGATATGATCGTTGAGAAATAGTTGGCCTTGTATATATAATAACCCAAGGGAACCAGCATATGCATTGTGAGGAGGTTGTAATCATTCAAACACATGTTGGAGTGTCAACATTTTGGAGGTGAATCGCAGGTGTTGTGTTTTATGGATCTTGACTTTCTGGGTAAGTTTCTTTTTTTCTGATTATTCAAAACTTAGTGCACGAGTAGATGTTTTTGTTGGCTGACACGAACTGGGATTATTGATATCTAGGGTTGGTGAAAAGCTTGTTATAGTGCTATGCCCACCTTATTATTATATAATTATAGCTCCAGTTCTGGTGCGAATCCAAGGCATCAACCAATCTACAGATACCCATCGTCTACTCACAAAAATAATACATTGTGGGTCTTGCTGAGAACATTATTTGCTGTAAAATGATAATCATTAGCAATAACAATTAATAATTAGATCTAAACTAATATGAATTTTCCTCTTCCGCATACTTTTCTTTTGTTTTTTTTTTCAGAAGCAAAAGTGAGGAATGAGGTTTCACTTCAAAATTTCAAAGGAACGTGATTATGTAAAGCCATGTTTCGACCTGGATGTTTTTGGGATACTCCTAATTACTTAAAAAGAGTCGATTGTATAGAAGAAGGCTATAAATCAATCACTAGAAGTGATATATATGTATGTGCAAATACAAAAGGATAGAGGGAAAGTAAAGCTTATTATTGGGCTGATTGATTGGTTGAATAATCTTCCATCTATAACTCCTGAGAGGAAGATTCCTTGGGACAAGAAATTAGGTGGATACTCTTGCGTCGTTGAAATTCAAAGCTCTGTAGTGGAGATGATAAGAAGAATCATCCATCAAAACTCTTCTAAATTTGGGAAATATTTTAAAAAATTCAGTCACGAATTTTGGACAGATATTAGTTGTGCATTTTAATAAGCTATTGATAATGAAATTAATCACTTTTCAACTACCGCTTAGCCTTCTCCCTTCTCCCTTCTCCCACCACCATGATAATATACCAAATTACAGGTCATTACCCCCATATATATATATTTACTCACAGAATATCTGTGTCAACTGTAATTTTTTTAATAAACGTGTCAATCATATATGTATTATGTCACTTTGCAGATTGAAAAAAAAAAAGAAAAAAACTAAGAAATTTTATAAAATTATGGAGTTAGTAATTTAGAATATCTCTTTACCATAATCAGCAATGAAAATTGGAAAAACCAGACAGGGAAGGGACCTCTTCTATCTCTTAAATGTCATCAGCCACTAAGCATTATGGAGGACCAAATGGGTAATATTTATATATTTCGTCACTCTTCTAAATCTAGCTAAGATTTTGACGTCCTAACCATTTTAATATCTTCATTATACCTTTCCACTTGATTATATATATATATATATATATATATATATTATATTATATAAACAGACCTCTCATCACCAACTAAACTAATCCCTCTTACAATTTTAGTTTCCATCTTTGTTTTGCTCCAAAATGATCGAAGATCATTGCATTTAGTACTTCTCTTGACAGGAAAACAGTTTCCAAGTTGAGTTATCTATGGATCTCTGGTTAATCAGTCACGGGTATTGGTATTATTATCCGGTAAGCTTGGAGAAGTTTAAGGTACGGGGATGTTGGAATGGCTCAATCAAATCAAATCTCCAAAGTCTTTGATTTTGGGTCTTTTAATTTGATTGAGCCGTGCCAATATCACGTATATGTGTTTTCGTTCTTAACTATTTATCTTTCTTCTTTACCATATATGGAAGGAGACCGATATTACATACAAAATTTTCTACTCTGTTTTTGTGTGCATTTCGCTTATGAACTATTGTTATATATGAAAAGTTATTAAGTACCATTTCAAAAGTATAATTAAAATATAATTCAAAACAAATGAATTATATTACGAGGTTTAACAACTTATGTGTTATTTTTGGAACAATAATTTAATAAACTTTCATGTTAAATCTAATTATATTAACGTGAATTTTCTTATTTTTATGCTAAAGATTAGGAAATATGATAAAATTGAGTTCTTGTTATATTTTCTTTCATGTCTATTAAAAAAAAAAAAATTAGAAAACATAAGAGACAAAGAGATTAATGGTTTCTATTAGGGTTTAGTATGATATTTACTCATTCTCTTTGTGACAAAACGTAGTATCTAATCATGGATAACTTTTCATACGAAGCTAAACAAATGCGTGTTCGTATAAATATTTTCTTCTTTTGTATTGAATCTTTATTGGAATAAAAAAAAAATTCGAGAAGCAATGTTTTCTCTTTATTATGTAAGAAACAGTTGATTGTTCCTTCAATTTTAAACAAGTGTTGCATGTATTTGATTAGATTGGAAAGCCAAAAACAATTTCTGATTGTTTTGAAAGAGATGAAAAATGAACATGAAAAGTTTCATATTCCAATGGACCAAAAGGATTTTGAATCAAAGTACTCTACAAAAGTGGGATCTCTCTTTTCTTAAAATATTTATTTTGTAATCTTTGCTTAAAATAATGGTTACATTGGTTTTTGATGACATTTTTGTGACTAACGATTAAGTTCAAGGTGTGTGTATATATATATATATCTCGTAATATTTAACTATATATTTTCTATAGTTATTTAATTAATTTATTATTAACAGATACCAATTTATTTATTTGTTGTTGCATTTACTACAAATATAACTATATTTTTGTTTGCTATTTTTAAACATTAATTAGGTTTTTTGTAACTATTTATTACCATCTTTGACTATCATTTGTCATTGTCTTTTTCATATATATAATTATATTCTATCATCATCTTCGGTTATTATATGATTATCTAAAATTTATGATCACCATTCGGATATTAATTATTATTTTCAAATTTAGATTGACATTTAGAAATACTAATCGACAGTGAAAACCAATCATATTTAATAGTAGATAATAGTCAGCGATAACAATAAATAACACTTGAAGTGATACGATGATTGTGATAAATATATTAGATTTAAAATATTTAGTAGTGGATTTTCATAGTTTTAGGCCTAAGAGAGAATTGAAAAGACATTTTTTTTTTCTTTTTGTTTTATGTATTTCAAAATTTATGTATTGAATGTTAGAAATTCATTAATTAAATCATACAATTCTTTTTTAAAAAAAATAAATGATTGTAGACATCAAAAGAAACTATTAATAAATATAAATTGAGTGTTCAAAATTCTATCAATAAAATTATATAATTTAAAAAAAAAATAAATGATAGTTAAAGACGATAATCATAGATAATCAAAATAATAATAGGATATAATCAAAAATAACAAATAAGATTTAAAGATGATAACTGTTGATAATAAAAATAGTAAAAAAGTATAACTGCATATAATAATTCGATAACTATAAATAAATTATATATCATGAGATAATAATATTTTAAAGTATTTAGATGTATATTATAGAGTTCTCGGTATTTATTTCCGAAACTACTTTTTAATTTTTATCTGGGTTCCATCACCAATCCCATCTCTTCCTAACCATCATTCCTAATGCAATTTTTGTTGAACATTTCATGAAGGATTCTTCTTTCCAGTGCAACACAAAATCCAAGGTCTCATAAATCTGTCCTTAGCAAGAAATAAACTAAACAAAACTATTACAAAACATGTACACTGTTGGGTGAGGAATACAATACCGTTCAGCGACTTTAATAGCAGGTATATTACCACATAACCAATGGCAGCTGGTGCTCAGACCCTCTTCTAATGCAGATCCGGATAAAATGTTTGCAAATACCATCTACTTGAAATCTTAATGGATATTTTTGCAAATATGATCATTTTTTGCTGCGAAATATTCTCATATGCAAATATAAAACCGCATTGCTCCTTCAGGTTTGCCTTAAACTGCTACAAAAATGTCAAGAAATCATGAAAAGCTCAGAGTTGAGTCTTCAGATGCTCTTACATTGTATTTGCGCCTTTTGAAAATTATATATGTAGTTTTCCACAGTATATATATATATATATTCTGAAATCCCAGTTTCAATACCAAGAGATTGTCTTCTTGCTTGGCATGGCAGCTATGAACCTTAGTTTGGTATTGCTTTTTGCTTGTTGACACATCATATTTTTCTATATCAGTACAAGATTACTTCAATGTATTTCCTTTTGTGAATGTGATTATTGGCAGCTCTCATAGATGTTCCACCTTTTAGAACAGGGTACATAATGAACCCAAAAAGAAAGCAAAGATTTCAATCCAACATCCAGAGAGAGAGAGTTCTGTTCTCAGAAGTCATAATTCTTGTGAAGTTTACCCAAATTCTTTCTTTATCTACATCAACAACTTGCAATATTACCTATTAGATATATATATATATATATATATATATATATATATATTCACGTGCAAACGCTAGAAACTGTCATGTAGCCTTGCAAGTCTCGTCAAACTTGAAGGAAAGGATGGACAAACACTAATGGTTTGCCCGTGCTGGAGAGTATGACATCAGCA
The DNA here is from genome assembly GCF_000150535.2 of Carica papaya. Next base: position 898,362 of record NW_019014679.1, on the reverse strand, counting down.
GATAAACTGTGCTATATACATGCATACAGCAATGAACAGAGCCTCCTCGGCTTTCTTCCAACCTCGAGCTTGTGAAGTCGCGCCCAATTTCCCCACAACAAAATATTCCTGCCAATGGCATCCCAGGAAAGTTGTCCAGGAAAGGAGAGCTATCAACATTGAAACGTCGAAAGAATGATTTACCACGGCCACAACAAGAGAATATAAAGCCTCCAAAAGCTTCCTTCTTATCAAGGCTATCAACAACACCTGTTGTTTCAGAGCAAACTTTGGAATTCCAATCCAGCTTCAAATTTCTAAGCTCTACAGTGGCATTGCTAGATGAGCTAAGTGCAGCATCAGGATCTGATTGGTATATCCGAAAATAGTCACCAGTTTTGATACCAACACCAACAGCATAAAGATACTCCTCATCTCCACTGTAAAAGATGGAAAAAATGTGAAATAATATCTTAAAAGTGAGAAAGAGAGAGAGAAAGACAGATTATCAAGTTTTGAGAGTGAGCAAAAAACACACTAAACTGCACAAAAAAAGCAGTTTCTCAACTTCAAAGATTAAGTGCACAAGTACTCCACAAACACTCAACCCCGCTTCTTCATCCATAGAAAGAACCATCAGCCGAGAAACTTGTGCGTAAACATAGCACCTATTTTATTACAATGGTCTACACCAAGCATTTAAGACAGCAATGAACCATACCCACTTGCAGGATCAATTTTGGTTCTTGCAATTCCCTCTTTGTTTTGAAAGTGCATATCAGATATTATTATTATTATCATCATCAAAATGCCACAAGGCATTGATTTATAGTAGCCATAAAAACCAACTAAAGTCTCAATTAACAGACTTCAGAACCATTCAAAATAATGGAACTTAGGCCAAAGATAACAAAGACTCCGTAACAAAAAGAGTCAAAAGTAGCCTTTTATCATAAAACTAGTCACCTAATCATAAGAATGTCTAAATCCAATACTGAGGAGACGGACACTTCAGTTGGCCCAATCATGGAACACCATAAACAAAAACAAGTGTTTTTTTAATCTTAGCCAGTACCCGATCTTCTACTTTACTTGGAACTGTAGTGGAACAATATAAGATACTATGGTTTCAATAAAATGTGAAGATATAGTGAAGTTGTCATTCAATTGGCTCACAAGAATGATGTAGGATAAATTAGGGTAAATTTGCCAAGTAAGAAATTTGGGAAAAGCCTAGCTATCACACCTAGGATCTTGGGTATCAGCCTTAAGCTTTGATTGAGTCACACAATCAATTATGAAAAATTCTCAAAAATATTATTGAATACTTGAATACTCCAATAAGTGAAATTACAAACTATTTATAATAATCTCTAAGTAATCTTTCCTATATAGAATTAAAGTAAGAAATGGTAAACTAGTAAATTTATGAATATTAATCATAACAAAAATAAGAAACTAATACTGTTATATTAGGAATATTAATCCTAATACAAATAGGAAAATATTAATAAAAATAAAAATTATAAGTTACTAAAACTATAAGAATACTCCTTAATAATATAAAATTCTAAATAGTATAACAGTTTTACATTCAATATAATAACAATTTCTAAACAGCTAAAATACTAAATTGGTCCCTGTACTATTTTTTTGCTATTTTGGTCCTTCTACTTCTAAAAAATTTTTATTTCAGTCCCGAACAGTTAACTTCCAGTAAACTATTAGTGGAAGTGCTCCGTGAATCCAGATTGGACATGAGACACATTCTAGTAGAGTAATTGTGTATGTCAAATGTCAAATGTCAAATGTTACATGTTCGATAATGTGATATTTACATAACCTTTTTTAATTATTATAATATAAAAACCAAACTAAAAGAAAAAAACCTGACCTGACCAACATTTAATTTATCACAAGCCTCACGCCCCTCACGCTTCTTTTCACTTATCCAAAAACAAGTGAAAATAAGGGAAGTTCGCATTTTCAAGCACTCTTCAAAAGTTCTTTTGGCAAGTGCTTCTACAAGGTCAATACTGGTAATAAAGCCGCCCAGGTAAATTAGAGTGCATCATTTCATACCAGGGTAATTTACCTTATCATCAATGTAACCAACAGCCAGAAACATGTCACAAACAATAAGATAAACGATTAAAATGAAATCATCAATTACACAAAAAATTAGTTTTTCGTGGTTATCTGTGAAATTTATTTGCATGTTCATGTAGTCAAGTTAAAATAAAAGAAGATCGAGATTGTCTTTACTTCCATACTTCAGTTGATAATTCCAGTCAAGTTCAACAATCAAATTCAGTGAAGGACACAGTACATGTAAGAAATTTCACTTTTCCATTTGACACAAGTGAGAGAACCTAATGCATGGATGATCTTACCCCATCACATTATGGAAAGCCATGGATGTTATCGGCCTTTGTTTCTCTGATCCAATGGAGAAATTTCTTCGTTTTGTAACTCCAACATACAGCTCGCCACAGATAATACCATCTTCTAACTGGCATATAAGAGGCAACAAAAGATAGAAAATAAATAAAGGAAGCACCGAATTTCATGAATACATATATGCAATTTATATAGCATTTAAGAGCTTAAAACTTGAAGCCCATCATGATATTATTGCCGTTATTTTACTGAAATGGGAACAGAAAGATTTAACAAATCAACATAAGAATTTCTTGAAAAAAAAAAAACAAATTAGCATAAGAGATGAACTGAAGTTTATGTTGGGGATAAAATTGTACCTCATTACTTATATCATTTAGGATTTGTTGGCCATCAAGAATCTCTAGCTCCCCTTCTCTTCTTGCAGTCAGCCATGTAACAGAATCAGAGTCAGTAACTCTGACAGCAACTGCCTTGTATCTAGGACCAATTGCTGAAAGACCATTTGACAATGCAACATGGAATTGGATTTCCCCTATACCTGCTAGTTTAAACCAAATTAATACAGAGAATATAATAATCTGCAGAATTCAGAAAGACTGAATTAGGGGTAGAGAGGAGATAAAATAGCAACTTTCTGTCAGGCTCTTTGATCATTAGAGTTTAGCTGTGCGTGGAAAGAAATGCTGAGAGAATAGAGGGAAGAGAGAGAAGTTGAGTCGAGAGAGGGAGTAAAAAAACAGCAATGGAATGAGAAGAATATAGAATTGAATTCTGCAAATTTTTTAATGTAAGTCCTTTTGGCTACATTCCCTTACATATAGTACCAATCATTGGTATCAAAAGGACAACAGCATTATGGACAGCTGTCACCACAGCTGGCTAAGAAGCTATCCTAGCATAATTCTAATAACAGAATTTCATAACAGAAACAGTAATCTAGTTCAGATAACCCTAATTCTTTTCCTACCTGCATAATTGTTGACATATTCTATGATACCAGCATTAGCACTAATAAGTTACAGCTCGTACTAATCTCACTACTGGCACCGAGAGATTTTTTTTTTGGAAATATACTGGCACCTAGAGAATTGTATTCCTAAGAAGAAGATAACACAAAAGGAAGTGCTTGTTTAGTGTACTTTACTAATTAAGTAAGTATTGTAAAATTTATCTGAGTCCTGTCAAAAGCTTGGCACTGTACTATAGTGTGTACTTCGCCTAGGGAAAAACTTTGTAACCTAAAACTTGCAAAAACTTCTGTAACACGCAGTACATGTTTTTAGTCCTATACTTTTTGCACCAAACAAAGTAATAGTAGGTACTATTTTTGTAATATCTTTCCGCTGTACTATACATTTGTCAAATCTTGTATTGTTAATGCTACCAAATGTTACCATAATAACTTTAGACCTTTTGCAAGAAACATACTCTTGAATTAGGGGGCAGTCCTCTTCTCAATGCCAAAGCAAGATCATCATTTTCCTTGAGGGAAATGGTTTTAGGTAGCATGGACTATCCTCTTAGTCATCCATCTACAGTTCATTTAACAAAAAACTAATCTCTTGCATATGCAATTTTACCACTGTTGAAAAAGGAGCGAAGGAATATAACGTTCATCTGGAAATTATAATGATTCTCCTTACTTTTTGCCTTAAACATGAAATACTTGCAAAGAAGCATCGTGGATGTTAGTCTTTAGCACTAGGAGATGATTTTCTTTCAAATTCGTAATGATAGAGAAAAAATTTAAATGAACCAATTACCATGAGGTTTGTTTCTATCTTTTGCAAAGACAAGAGCAACTGCATCAGAATGGGATCTTAGAATGCTGGTGAAATTTCTACCGTCACTGCCACCTTTGTACAAAAACTGGCTGCTCTCATCACCCACAATGACAGTTTCCGTGGGCATGGCATAATCTGTAACATAAAGGATGTAATTGCGCACAAAGTTAACTAACAAACTTAGGATGATCCAGAAAAACAAAGAACAGATGTGTTTTATGCATATTTTTGCACGCCCAAATTACTGTGCCTACTATATATTCACATAAAACTAGGAACCAACCACAAAACTACAGCCACCATCGACAACCCCAAACCTGCCTACTCAATTCCTATCATACCACAACCTTTTCTAATATTTCCAGCAGGGACAAGCTGAAGGTAAATATAGTTCCACAAAATCATTTGAAAAAAAAAAAAACTGAAAATTCTCATGCAACCTTAGCTGATGTATCAAAATAGGCACGGTTGACTAGATGTCTAAGGGCCTTATTTCTTCTCCAAAAGGAAAAAGTTAAAATGAACAGAATTTATAAAAAATATTAATGATAATAACATTGAGTAATACTCACCCAACTTTTCAACAGCAAGTTTCACATCAGTATCTTCATTCTGCAGCATTACCATATTGATATTAGTTATGAAACAGAGGATAGAAGTTGAAGATAAAGAAACACATTACATATCTAAGAAATCAGCAGAAAGCAGAACACCAGCTTACCCCAAACAATATAATACCAAGTGGTGCTGTGTAATCTGAAACAGTAGATACATAACTCCTGATATCCATCACGAATTTGTCAACCATTTTCGCCTGAGGTTCCTGATTTTAGTGAAGAACTTTTCTTGGTGAGTTTTCTATGTTATTTTGAACAGCAAAACATGCTTGTAAAAGTCCACATACTCAAAATAAATAACTTTGTTCATGTTTTTGTTCAAGAGATAACCAAGTCAATTATGCCTCGTTGTTTAAGGACTAGTTATAGTGTCATTTCCACATCAATAATGAAAGTCAAAGGAGGTGAATATCAATAATTGACATAGCTACCTTTCTAGATCGTAGTAGAGGGATAGCATCCACTTTCAGCCCGGGCACAAAGCCTACAGTCAACAAGATGCCAGAGTTTGCACCATCTATGGGTACCAGTTCATCATCAGCATTACTATTGGCATCCCCCCATTTTATCTACAAAAGTTATTATAATATAAAACGGAATAAGGATGTCTGCCTTTTGCCTTAAAACGCCTTCTAAGCAGAAAAGCAAAGAAGCGTTCGAACCTCTCTAAACTCATCACAATAGACATCTCTCCCTATGATTCCAGCAACCCGGGATACGATTACAGGAACCCCAGCCCCTAGTCTTTCCAGTATCTGCATCAATATATTTGCAAACCTCAGTATCACATAGGGTAACAAAAGAACTGATATATGATTAAATCAATTTTTTCTTTATTTTAAAGACGAGCCTAGTAATAGAAAATTTCTTACAAGTTGAGTAGTTTGCTTCAAATTCAGTACGCCACCAATATTGGCAATGACAAAATCCGGTCGAATCGGCTCTGACAGCACCTTTTCGAGAACTTCTACTGTAGCAATCTGTTTGTCACCACATAATTCCATCTTTCACGTAAGAAACATTTTTCAAGATAAAATTCCATCAGATCTCATTGAAAACCAAAAAAAGGAACTGAGAAGAATCCACGAAACGAGTTTGTTTCAACAGGATCAAATGCATAAGCTAAAATAGGTTCCCATTGTTTGGAGACAAAACAAGCACAATACAATCTACACTTAGAAAATGATTACTCTCGCATTCCCTTGAAATTAAGTTAAAATAAAAATTTTCTCAGTAAGAAAATCGAGATAAGAGAGGAACTGACATGAGAGGAAGGGTTGAGAGAGAAAGCAGACAGGAGCTTAGGGCGAGAAAGGATCCGATTGCAGACTATATTCCATGATTTGCTAACGCACGCAGCGTAGGAGAATGATCGAGCTGGTAATCTGGATAGTATGTTTTGGAGAAGATCCTCATTTATCAAAGCAAAACCTTTGATCGCCATTCTTTGTTCTTTCTTCTATTTCGATGATGCTGATGACTGCTTCTCGTACGATCGCATTTCAGGTTACTCAGCCTTTTGTACTGCACTGCAAAAACCAGGATCCGGGTCGGGCCCAACCCACCCGTTTCGAGTAGCCAGTACCGCTACCAGTTTGATTATCTTCCCAGACTTCAGTTTATGGCTTTGGAATTTATGATTAATTTATATTATGTACATAAATATACTCCCAACAATTTTCAGATTATTTGATGTTAGATATAAATTATTATTTTCCATATATAAATATATTAAAATAATGATTAACTTATCTTACAATTAGACATTGCATGTAAAAATGTATATATTAATTATTATAAGTTCCAACTTATATGTTATCTTATATAAACAATTTAAAGTTATGTTAATAAATTAATTATCGATTACCATAATTTATTTTAATTTGAAACTCTTATACTTAAAATATTATAAGATGTAATAAATATTAATGGTCACAAATAAATATAAGACACATTTTAATAAATATATATAGATAAATAAAAATTAAAAAATTTACGAAAATGTATAAATGTGAAGTGTAGCAAGACTAACATTCAATTCTATATTATTATTATTATATATAAATAATAAGAGTTACATAAAAGTAAAGTATTATCAAATGTAATTATTAATTTTAAATTATTGTTAAACATATTATAATTAATATTATTACGTGTAGTGTATACATTAATAATAATAAATTTTAATAATTTAATTTATATAAGTAAATAAATAAAAAATTAAAAAGATATTAATAATTATAGGACTCTCATAGCGGAAGAATACATGGAACGAAAATGAAGCTATATCAATAAGCTTCTATCATCAGTTCATGGCACAGACATTTTATGGCTCTAAAGCTTTTTCTACTAGGAACCTTTGTTTTGCTCCTCTCTTTCCCCCGAAAAATTTTCTGTTCGATTTTGCTAAAGCTACAGCTTTTGAAGTTTCTAAGCAATTCTGTTCATCCCATACTCATTTTAATTACTTCCTGGATAACCCACGTAGCTTCAACTCCGATTTGTATTATGCTTCTTTTATTGATCACTCCACCCACGAGGCACACTTATGTCAAGTACATGCCCAGTTACTCGTTTCGGGATTGCAGTTTAGCGGCTTCTTGATCACCAAATTGCTTAATGGAAGTTCAAATCTTGGAGAAATTTGTTATGCACGTAAGGTGTTTGATGATTTTCCATACCCAGATGTGTTCTCGTGGAATGCAATTATTAGGGGATATTCCCGGCACAATCTGTGTGATGATGTTCTTGAAATGTATTCTAGGATGCAGATGGACTGGACGGGTCCAGATTGCTTCACTTTTCCTCACGTTCTTAAAGCTTGCAGTGGACTTCGGGCATTTGAAATGGGTCGGCGAGTTCATGGACAAATATTCAGGAATGGTTTTGAATCGGATGTGTTCGTGCAGAATGGTCTTGTTGACTTTTATGCTAAATGTGGAAAGGTTGAGCTTGCTAGGACTGTGTTTGATGGGATATATGATAGAACAATTGTATCTTGGACTTCCATTATATCTGGTTATGCCCAGAATGGTGAGCCTGTGGAAGCTTTGAGGGTTTTTGGTCAAATGAGGAGAATGAACGTTAAACCAGATTGGATTACTCTTGTGAGTGTTCTAAGGGCTTACTCTGATTTGGAGGACTTGAAACATGGGAAAGCTATTTATGGATGTGTGGTTAAGTTGGGTCTTGAATCAGAACCTGATTTGCTCATTTCTCTCACGGCCATGTTCGCAAAATGTGGGCAAGTGGAGGTTGCAAGAAGTTTTTTTGATATGATGAAGGCACCAAATTTGATATTGTGGAATGCCATGATTTCCGGCTATGCAAAAAATGGTTATGCTGACAAAGCTGTTGAAATGTTCCGTGAAATTATTTTTAAGAACATTGAAGTAGATTCCATCACATTAAGATCTGCTATTTCAGCTTGTGCTCAAGTTGGGTCACTTGAACTAGCTAGATGGATGAGTGATTATATTAGTAAGAGTGAGCACAGAGCTGATATATTTGTGAATACAGCCCTCATTGATATGTACGTAAAATGTGGAAGTGTAGACTTGGCGCGCTTAATCTTTGATAGGACTCGTAAGAAAGATGTTGTGGTGTGGAGTGCCATGATTGTGGGGTACGGATTGCATGGGCGGGGTCGAGAAGCCATTGATCTTTACCAAGCAATGGAGCATGCTGGGGTTTGTCCCAATGATGTTACATTCATTGGGCTTCTCATGGCATGCAATCATTCAGGCCTTGTTAAAGAAGGGTGGCAGCTTTTTCATCGCATGAGAGATTATGGAATTGAGCCACGGCACCAGCATTATGCTTGTGTGGTTGATCTTCTTGGACGTGCTGGCTATCTGGATCAAGCTTATGATTTTATTACCAAAATGCCAATTGAGCCTGGTGTAACAGTGTGGGGAGCACTTTTAAGTGCATCCAAGATCCATCGCCACGTGATGTTGGGAGAATATGCTGCCGAACAACTCTTCTTGCTAGACCCATATAACACAGGCCATTATGTTCAACTCTCAAATCTCTATGCTTCAGCTCGTTTGTGGGACCGTGTTGCAAAGGTGCGAGTGTTGATGAAGGAGAAAGGATTGAATAAGGACCTGAGCTATAGCATGATTGAAATAAACGGAAAACTTCAGGCATTTCGTGTGGGAGACAAGACACATCCACAATCTAAGGAGGTGTATGAGGAGCTTGAATCACTGGAGAGAAGGTTGAAGCAGGCTGGATTTATGCTGCAAACAGATTCATCCCTGCATGATTTGGACGATGAAGAGACAGTGGAACAACTGTGCAATCACAGTGAGAGGCTAGCAATTGCTTATGGGCTTATAAGTACAGCTCCTGGAACTACACTAAGAATAACAAAGAATCTAAGGGCATGTGTGAACTGCCACTCAGCTACCAAACTGATATCAAAGCTTGTGAACAGGGAGATTGTTGTGAGAGATGCAAACCGCTTTCATCATTTTACGGATGGAGTATGTTCTTGTGGAGATTACTGGTGAGAAGGCTGGCTAGTCCTTGCCTATGATCTTGTTGATTAGCATCTTTGTCTGATTGTCCTCGTTTTGTAGCTTTTTTCTGTACGGTTACTGTATAAAAGAAAGTGAGTTACAAAGTTCCATCTTTGTAGGATTCTTGATAAGCAGAGATCACAAAATATTTTGTATTATAGTCACCAAGGGGTTATAAAACTACTCAAAACTGATGAAGAATAGTCTTTATTGACATAAACTCAAGATCTTAACTGCTAATTTTGGTTCAGTTGTTGGTCATTCTTCCCAAGCATATTTAACTGCCAGTTTCTTCTTCCCTGCTATGTACAATCTACTTCATGTGGTAAGACTCTTAATAATTTTCTATGATGATCACATTTACTTCAATTATCCCTTCTTCCTTCACAAACTGATCCTTTTAAAGAACTGTGTTTTTTCACATTGATTTCATGAGGATGTGGAATGGAATATTTTTCTGTGCTTCTTTAAGTCCTCATTTTAACTTCTTTTAATACATTTCCAAGCAAGTGTTCGAACAAAATATCAGAAGTTAGTGACTTATACATTTAAAATAAAATGAAGCTTTATGCAAACATGAGATTTTACCAGAGTTGGAGAATCCCCATCTTCTCAAGGCCTCCACTGCTGTCAAAGAGTTTAGATTAGCTTGGTAGAGTGATTGCCTCTTGTTTTATTTTTTGGTGGTGCGATTACTTTTTTGTATATTTTATAAGTCCTCTGACAAATGAGCAGCCATGGGTTATCATCCCATCGTGCAATCAAGGTTGCAGAACTTTTCTATCAAAACGACGGGTAGATTGGCTTAGATGAATGGTCAAGATATCTAGGAACATTGGACATGCCTTGTCTCAGTTTGTATGTATAATTGGATCAGTCTGCATGTCAAGGCTTTGGCATACTACTTAAATCAAAATTGTTGTTGCAATTGGATCAGTTTGTATATAATCTAAGTGATTTCTCTCTACAGGTAATTTATCAACTTTGTCGTTTTTGGTTTGATGTAGATCGGTACTTTTATATGTTCGGTATTGTTGTGTTGTCATAGATGCGGAGAAGATACAGGCTGCACCAATTAAGAAGCTGTAAGCTTTCTTTGACTTTGTGGTGCATTTAGCATATATGTATTCTATGGTTTTGATTATGCATTTTCTTATTGCTTCTTCGATAGTACATGGCTAATCCTACTGCTCATCGAAAGTTAATCATTTTAAGTTCAAGCTTCGGATTATATGGTTACCATCTCCAGGTCAAAGTATTAGTTTTTACTAGCATTTCCTCTGCTTCAACTGATTAAGGCAACTGTTTTCTAATCTTTCAAGAGATCAATCTCATAGATGATATTCGACTCAGAGTCCAGTTTCTTTGGTTTCGCTCCCATGATTCCTCCAAGAGTGGAAACAAGAAGCATTGGAGAATGTACATTGGGTCGAAATGAAATCTACTACCATTCTTATGTTTGTTGTATGTCTAATAGGGTCTCATACTCAAGAAAGATGAGATTTGATTGTCTTTTTTCTTATTTTAGATGTCAAATGCTCAATTCTAATTAATTATGTTGATTATTCAAGTTCAAGCTTTACTTCAATTCTGTTTAAAAACTTAAGTGCTGTTTATTATTTATTATCTTCTTAGGTACTTGTATATATATATGGCTATTAGAAAACATGTAAATGTCATCTAACGTTTAAGATTTGTTATGAATATAATATATTCTTATTATATAAAAAGAAAAAAGAACTTACATATCTTTTTCTTTTTTGTTGCTTTTTTCATATAAATAAAGATGTTAAGTATGTCAATTCAAAATAATAAAAAAAAACATAATTTCTAGTTTTTGTAGTTTACTAAATGAAATATGAACAGCTTTCAACCCTTATTAACTGTCAATTCTCTTGTGTAGAAGAAGTTTACTTTCTTATATGGAATATTCAGCTTTTTAATTTGTTTTAATAACAAAAACTGCAATTTATTTTTTTAAAAAAAAAAACTTATAAAAGTCAATTAAATCCACGGCTATGACGACCGAGGTTTGACTTAGAAATGATGGATTTTCAACCGCTTGATTACAAGACCAAGGGACAATCTCGAATCCATTCATCCTTGCGCTGACCCATCGCCGAACTTTGAGACTTAGAGAGAGGGCCACATAATCCTACAAAGCTCTCCCAGCTCTTCTGCAGAAAATTTGATTTGTCGCCTTTTGTAGTAAAAGTTCTTTTATTTCCCAATCAGGGCCAAAATGTTTTCGAATGTGCAAAAAGCAGCTGATAAAGCCCGGCTATTTCTTCAGAACATCACGCTTGCAGCACTGAAATTTCAGAAGCAGATACATATGGCCAAAGACAGTAGTCCAAAAGTGCAGGCTGTGTATGAACTCTGCAAAGAGAGCTTTACCCCATCGGCGGCGCCTCTTGCCTCTTCTCAAGTTATCCAGAAGCTCTGCTCTCTCTTGGGTATTTCTCCTTTTTCATTTTTAGTCGCATTTGGAATCCCGGAAAGAAATGTTTCTCTCGCTGTTTTCTCGTGCTTTGAGCTAATTTTTCTAGATTTTATGCGATGATTTCTGCTCGTGGATTTTGTGAATTCTGGGAAGTTGGATGTTGCTTTGCTTTATTTCGAAGCTGGAAATGCTTGATTGTTGATGTTTTGGATTTAATGGATGCCTACATTAGTCTGATTATGCATGCATGTAGAGATTAGGTTGCGAAGTGGAATCTCTGAGAATTCCGTTGAGGATTTTTTGCTTTTTAACCTTTTTTATTAGAATATTCCTGCGAGGGGACAGAATGTATATGATGAAATTTGGTGATCTTTGAACTTTGAACCATGGAATGGAAGCTTCAAGTCCCGGCTAACCCCGTTCAAAATATGAACTGGGATGGCAGCACGATGAAGTGTATGATGCAATAACTGCTGCATGCTGATAACTGCCGCATGCTGTTTGGATTTGACTGACTCATAGCTTGGATGCTAGCAGTAGCTGATGGCTTCATTCTGATTTGATCTTTAAGAGCTATTAAAAATCTCCATATTTGTTTATGTTATTTATTTAGGATAGACACGTGTTGGCTGTGTTTTCGTATAAAGGGTGTATTGATAACTAGACAGACATGAGAAAATAAATCTGGAAGATACACTTTTATTGGGAATTTTATACCATAGAGACCATTTTAGAATTCTTGATTTCAATTGGATAAGATCAACTTGACATTTAAGTTTAGAAGGATTAGTGATGGTAGATTCGGAAACTAGATGGATGGCGTAAATCTGCAGATGCAGAAGTCACCATCCACGACCATTTACATTGACAGTTATAGCATTATTTTGAATGAGTAAATATCAATTCAATCTGCAGTTCCCGTTGATGACCAAGCATCCTACTATATGATTTTCTCTTTTTTGAATAGAAACATAGCTCAGAAACTGAAGCATCATTGATGCAAAGTTTTGCTATGTACTTATGGTATATTATTGATGATCACCAATTTGCAGACACATTTTGCCCTGCTGATGTGGGGCTTAAAGAGAAGACTACAGATGATGATAGAGGACATGGATTTGGAGTTAACCAACTGAACAGGGTAGCTCGATGGGCCCAACCAATTACATACTTGAACATCCATGAATGCAATAGTTTTACGGTATGTTATGCAGCTTGTCAAAAGGGTTTCCTTGATCTTCAGTTCATGAATCATGACCACTTCTAAGTGGTCTTCTAAGCCTGAAATATTTTCAGCATTTTGTGCTTCTTGTTCATGTCTATCATGTCCATATGTTTTGCTACAATCAGAAGCTTTATCTCGTTAAATATCTAGGAAAACTGCCTTTAGTATAACTGCATTGCTGCAGCTAATGGTATAGTTTGAAACTTTTACTTCTTTCCTGGACTTGTAGGAAAGCTTCCTCTCTCTACATGCTTACAGTACACTTAGGCCATGCTATAAGTTGAAAAATAAGATATAAAAATTTGAACTTCTTACTCTTCAAAGAGGTTTGATTATACTTTTTTGTTACGGTAATAAAGCAAATGATTTACACGCAGATGTGTATGTTCTGTTTTCCTACTTCCTCGGTTATACCATTGCATGACCATCCTCGGATGACTGTTTTTAGTAAAGTTCTCTATGGCTCTCTGCATGTCAAAGCCTATGATTGGGTTGAACCTGCATGTATCAAAGAAAACAAAGCTCCTGGTCATCTTCCAGGTTTGATTCTTTACACTTAAAACTTGCACCTTGATAATTTATGAGAAAAACATAAACTGAAAGGAAGCTTTATTATGGCTTTTCCTGATAGCATGTTATGCAAAAGTTTAATGAATATTTGATAATGGAACATGTAAAATACTTAAATTCTTCAAATTGGTTGCTTAATCGAGATAGCTAGTACTGATGAGTTTCTGGAATATTTATTCTGTGATTCAACCTTTTATGGTCTTAAAAGTTGCCAACTTGTTGGCTTAGTTGCAACAGTGTAAACATCTATGGGCCTAATATCAAGCAGTTGAATGATAGTTACACCATAACTACATGTTTCAACTCAGACCTAGCATGTCAAAACAACTGAGGTCATACTGGTACTTAATGGGTTTTTACCGAATTGATAGGGTTGATGGAAAATGAGGGCATGTCCCTTCCACTGCACTTTCTTGGACATGCTGTAATTCAACTACTGTCATTAATTATATATATCTCTATATAAAGCTCTAATAAGCAATCATATAGCTATTCAAGTGATTATAGTAGAAGTATAGTTTCATGAATTGACTATATTCTTGGGAATGGGAAAGATAGCAAACAGTTCTGTTGGCTCGTCCATTAGCTTACCCTGTCAAAATTTTGAAGGTGAATAAGCAAGAAACTTAATATTTAAATTTCATTTGGCAGTCAGATTGGCTAAGTTAACTGTTGATAAAGTTCTAGCTGCACCATGTGCTACTTCAGTTTTGTATCCAAACAGCGGAGGAAATTTGCATTGTTTCACTGCAGTCACACCTTGTGCTGTGCTCGACATTCTCTCACCTCCTTATAGAGAAGATGTGGGTAGAAAATGTTCTTACTACACTGACTATCCTTACTCAGCCTTCTGTAAGTGACTTTTCCACTATATTTCATTCTTGGCTCCCGGATATTATTTATATTTTCCGCAAATATACTATAATTTTTCTTGGTAAACTTGTTACAAAAATTTTTGGTTCATCTAATACAGCAACAGGAAATGAAGCTGAGAAAATTATAGGAAACGAGGATGACTATGCCTGGCTATTGGAGATAGATACACCAGACTATCTTTATATGCGGCAGGGAGTATACATTGGTCCAGTTATTCGCATCTAGTGCAAATGTATGATGATTGCTAGAGCTTCTGTTGCTTTTCAACATAGTTTTTGAGCAGTCGAAATGGTGATGCTTTTGTTCAATTGCTTGACAGTTTTAAGAGAGAAATGATCAAGACGCCAGACCAGAACAATGAGCGTTCAATAGTGGTTCACTTATACTCAGAGGAAAGTTGCTGACAAGTATATCGAATGGACTAATTTTGTTCATGAATCTGTAACCTGAAACTTTTTCTTTTTTGAGAGAGAGAGAAACTAATTTTTAGTTGTATAATCCATCTTAATCTTCAATAGTTTTATATATCCATTGGCTATTTTCTTGCTAGAATATGGTCTCGCCACAGGATCCTATCTTGTGACCTCGGATTACCAATTTCACAAAAACTATTTTTAGTTATTGAAATGAATAGATAAATTACAATTTCATATTAGTGAGTTTGGTCTGTAAATTTTTTTAATAATTTAGTACTCTCAAGTTTTTTTTTCTTAAAAAAATTTGATTTACAACAATTCTGGATTTCTAAATATAAGTATATACGATTTTTTAAGTTTAATAAATTAGAATTACACCCATAAAAAGCATTTATAAGAAAATAAGTTAATAGTCAATAGGTTTTGCTCAACATTCTTATTCAAAGACAACAATTCAAAGACAATGCAAATTCATACCTTCCAACTTATACTTTCTACAGCAAAACATGCTTATTCAAAGACAACATTTCTTTGACCTCATGGTTCTACAACATAATCGACTAGGTCGCACTCCTCTCCGAGAAGCTCAATCACTCTGCATTGGGGGAAAAAAAAAAAAGAAAGAAAAAACTTTTTGACCTGTAACTCAGTCCTTGTGTTTTCTTATGGTTGGTTAGTTCGGTAAAGACAGTTGAGCTTTCCCTCTTTTCTCTATGGTGATCTGAAAGCTTCACCAGCAAAACGTACATCTCTGAGCTCCTCTTCAATGCGCAGGAGCTGCAACCAAATTGAGTCATCAAAAATGAAATACTCTATCTCAAGTTTATCACATTGAAGGCACAAAGAGTGATCATAACCAAATACCAAAAATAAATCTGATATTCCTAGTAAAGATCTTATTAAGTTCTTCATGACTCAGGCTTGATCTAACTACCAAAATTCCCAGAGTTTAAAATTTATTACTCAAAATTCTTGAACAATGCGCCAACAAATACTGAGATAATAAAATTTTAGAATATGGCTCTTTGAGACTGAGTAATCTACTTGAACACAAAAGACCAGAATGTCACAATGGAAATCTAGTTCCATTAATGGGAAACTGCTGTGCTATAAAACTTCCCTTTTAGGTTCTCCCTCTCCGAACTTTTTTTTTTGAAACATAAAGTGTGATTCCTCTACTTCCACACCACCCAGAAGATAGAGAGTGGAATTATGGCTGGTTCTCCCTCTCCAAACTTGTTAGTAACAATTAACAAGAAAGAGCATGCTATAGGCAATAGATGGTTTAGAGTTCTAATATTCTAGGTTCGAGAGAAACATAATGACTCTTGAAAGGAAAAGGGCATTAAATTCTTAAAAGCTCTAAATTACCTGGTTATACTTGGCCAATCGCTCACTTCGGCAAGGAGCTCCAGTCTTGATCTGCAGAACAAGAAATGCATTTATCAATTCCATAAAATTAAGAATTACTCAGTGCAGAGTTTTAGGGATATCAGCTAATAAACCTGTCCACTAGCCAAACCAACTGAAAGATCAGCAATAAAGTTATCCTCAGTTTCACCACTCCTGTGGCTGACCATGACACCCCAGCCTGCAGCTTTCGAGTCGAGAGCTGCTTGTATGGATTCAGTTACTGAGCCAATCTGGTTAACCTGTAATATATTAAATAATCACGAAAAAGACAAATAAATAAAAGCTGATTGCAGCATGAATGTCAAGTGAAATTTAGCACATAGATTGTGACACTTTACCTTTAGAAGCAAGCCATTGCATGCCTTTTTCTCAATGGCTTCAGCTATTCTTTTTGGATTTGTCACCAATAAATCATCTCCTACAAGTTGGATATCCACCGAAGATTGCAATGAAGCCCATGAGCTCCAGTCATCTTGGTCAAAGGGATCTTCAATAGAGACAATTGGAAATTCTTTGACAAAATCTTTGTAAAGTTCACCGAGGCTCTGAGCTGAAAGAATGTGAGCTCTATCATTTGGTTGTTTTTTAAAGTTCAGATCATATTTCCCATCCTTAGTGAAAAACTCTGAAGCAGCAACATCCATTCCTATTTTGATCTGCAAATTGTTGAGTAGCATAAGCAAAACTGGGCCTCAATAAAAGGGGAACGAAATGAATGGTTTACTACCTTTCCGGTGTAACCAGCCTTTTCAATTGCATCCATAAGCAAAACCAGTCCCTCCCTGTTATCCTGAACATTAGGAGCAAATCCTCCTTCATCCCCTACATTGCAAGCATCCTGACCATATTTTGCCTTGATGATTCCCTTCAGTATGTGATACACTGCAACCACAAAGGGAGGGAAAAGGTGTTAGATAACCCATCTCAACACTGATATTACACTGCATAAATATTCATATGATCCTAATAGCAGAAGCTGCAGCTAAACTTTAATAGTTGAAATCTGATAAATAATATGAACTCCCACGATTTCAGTTACAAATCATAGAAACTATACAAAATTTTATTCTTAATGGCCACATAAATGAAAAGAAAATGAAGAAAACAGGGAATTGGTATTTATTTACCAACAATTAGAATATTAACTAGCGAAACAAACAATACAGAATATGCACTGTCTAGAAACAAAAGAGATCAGTAGAAGCAGCTGACCTTCACTTCCCATTCGCAGTGCCTCCGCAAATGAGGCTGCGCCAACTGGTAGTATCATAAATTCCTGCATGGCCAGATTATTTCCAGCATGACTGCCTCCATTTATCACATTGAGTGCTGGAACCGGCATAACTAGCTCCTTTGTACCAGACAATTCTTGGATATGCTTGTACAAAGGCACTCCTTTTGCTCCTGCACCTGCTCTGCACACACTCAAGGATACTCCCAATATTGCATTGGCACCAAGTTTTGATTTGTTTGGTGTTCCATCAATTTCCAACATAATCGCATCTATATCAGCTTGATTCCTTTCAGAAACAGAAGTAAATGAAGGAGCATCAGAACCACTTGATCTTTCTTGCAAAAGAAAGCATCCTCTTGTACACAGAAAACAGACAAGTAAACAAATTGATAGTCTGCTAAGCACAATGCTGCAGTTTCTCACAATGGTTCACTTGCGGGCAAAGAGTTAAATAGGCTGTGATATAATCAAATTTACTGAAATCTTCAAAAAAAAAAAAAAAAAACTATTTACATGCCCGTTATTTGTTTCGTATTGCTCCAAAATCCACACAAATCTCAACACTTTGATCTGCTATTGAAGCGAAATCATTTAACTGTCTAATTAATTGAAAAAACAGAAAGAAAACATAAATATTTTCTTCCCACGCATTTCTTTCTGCTCAAACAAGCATATCCCAGAAGCAAATCCAAGAAGATTAAAATTGGAGCTTAAGGACTACAAAGCTTGAAAAACATAAACATGGTCAAGAATCCAACATCCATTTCATTTTCATTGACTGTACCTTACATCAACTCCAATAAGCTTAGGACCCAGAACTTGATTGATGTTCTTGACGGCCTGCGACACACCTTTACCCCCAAACACATTTTTATCCCCATCCCTGAGCTCAAGCGCCTCGTAGATCCCAGTGGAAGCCCCACTCGGAACAGCCGATCGGTAGACTCCATCGGTTATCAGATCAACCTCCACCGTCGGATTCCCTCTGCTATCCACGATCTGCCTCGCCTTTATCCCCTTCACCTTGCACTCTCCCGCAGTTCTTACCGAAGAAGGCGCCGTCGCCACCGAGCATTGCACCTTCCCCGGTCGGAACCTCAACGAAGGCCTTGCCGCAGTTGGAGGAGCAAAAGGCTGAGGGTTCGAGAGGAATGGCTTTTGAAGGAGATTGTTTCGGGTGGCTAAGGCCATGACTGTCGTATGCTTTTTCTTTTTTTCCTTACCAAACAGAGAGAAGGAAATTTGGGTAGTGTTTGGGAGGAGGGAAAAATGGAGAAAAAGTAAGGCGTTTTGGCGGGTTAGAAATAAAAAGGAAGGTTGCGCGTCGGAAAGTCCGCCACTAAGCGATGAAAGCAGAGAGGTGTCGAGCTGTTCGTTGTTCAGAACTTTGGGTTTTGGTGGTAGTTGGGGAAGACGATAAAATCTTCTCCTTTTATATGCAAAAGGTTACTGCTGGTTCGAGGGTAGATAGAGGTGCATCTCAAGTTTTGTCTGTAGGCAGGTCCCCCCGCCTACCACCTTCGTCATGTGCAAAAATGACATTTGCACACAGTGAAGAAAGTATGAAAATGGCGAAAAGCCATGCAGTGAAGCGAAAATTACAAAATTGCCATTGCTTTCACAGTCAAACTCAGAATAAAGTTAAGACCTCTATTAAATCACGCCTATTTGAATTCATTCTGTATCTCCTCTTGCTCCCACGACGTCGTTTTATGGTTCCATCTCAATCGCAGTTCGTCTTTTTCTCGTCCCTTTCAGGGTTGGCAATGGCGTCCAAGTGAGATTCAAATTTCTAGTCTGCTCTCGTTATCGATTCTTCGAGATTGAACTTATTCCCCCTCAACACTGAAGGTCCTCTGGTCAGCGATGCCGCAAGGTTGGGGTTGAGGGCTGAGGACCGTTTAAGGAATTCGGAGTGGTGGAAGGAAACCTAGTGAGAAATCTCTCTGTTTCATTTCAACAAACAACTTCTCCGCATGGCGTACGATTTCTAAGGAGTTCTTCTATTTGCTTTGCTACTATTTGGAGACTGTTTCACAAAAATGTGACTCCCTTAAACGTTATTCATGATATGCGTTATATTGTGTTTGAGATTTCTTCTGCCTCGTGTTTGATTGCAGAGAAAATGACTGGGAATTGTGTTTGTTAATAATTTTGAAATGCAGATTGATTGTTGCTTTAGCTTGTTTTAAATTTTCTGGGTTTTTGGCGTACAGGGGAGCTGTCAAATTGGAGCTTCGTTGCCCTAAAAAGGTCGACGGAATTGCAGTTGACCCGGAACCCGACTGGAATTTCAGCACTTTGTTATCAGAGATTAATTCATTGGAAGAGAAGCTCAGTGTCTCTTCCAAGTTCCCTTTGGCCTTTGCCAAAACAAAATCTAGGTAGTTTTTCTTCTTATGGGTTCCCCTCTAATTATTTTTTGAAATATTTTCTTTTGAAATAGCTTTTCTCCCTCTAATTATGTATTTACTCACTGTCTGAATTCTGGCTTGAGGGGGGATGGTATGTTTTGATGTTTTTTTAATCTTGATATTCTGTTCATATTTAATGGTTGTTTTTGTTTAGAGATATTTATCATGGGAAGAGCATTGAGAGAAATTCGAGGGCCTTTATAATGCGGGTTTCAGTTGATGAGATGGAGGAAAGTAGCCAGAGTTTAACTGTGGCAAAGCGGTTCCATTGTGATGATATATACTTGAGGTATATGCACCTACTAGTGTTAAATCAACTAAAAACTGTTGACTGTTTCTGTAAATTTTCTTGTATAATGCTTTAGCTTTCATTTATTGCGTGATGATTATTGTGGACCTGCAACTGATTGAAGTTCCACCTTGAATGGCTATCTTATGTCAGTGACGATTCTGAGGATGAATCACTTTTTGAACTCCAATCTGATTTGATGAATGAAGTGGTAGCAGAGGAAGGTGCTTTATATGAAGTAAACTATGAGCATCATATTGACATTAAGGTGCATAAAATGCCTCATAGTTATTTAGGAGTGTGAATGTGTGTGAATGCTGATAAACTTTTTCCACGGTCACTGGTGTTTAATTATTTCCCTTTGTGTAGTAATGATGTTTCTCTTTATTAACAGGAGGAAATTAGGATCCAAGTTTCAGCATTTGAAACAGATATAATTAAAGAAATTGAAACTTCTAATTCTGCCTTTGCTCGAGTTGAAAAATATAAAGAAGCAAGGCGGGAGATGGACAGGAAACTAGATCTTCAATACCAACGAAAAGTGTAAGCTTGTGTTCTTCTACTTTTTATGCACAATTTTAACCATAAAACAAGGCTGATCTATGAAATTTCTGATTCAGAAATGGACTTTATAGTGTGAGATTCTGTTTTTACATCTTTAATTTTAACCTACAGAGAGTGTTGATTGTTACTTAACATAACTTTCTATTCATTCGAAATTTTTAGACACTGTGAACATCTGGAAACTCACCACAATAACAGTATGACAAAGCAAAATCCTTCTAGTTGCTACTTGCTAGTGGTCAACTTAAAAATTCGGATTGCTTTCTTTGATTTCATTGTGACTGTTTATTCAGAATGACAATGACTATAAGATAGACATATTTTGAAGCTTAACTATCTAAAAAATGTGCAGACTATTAAGTTGTCAACCTTCAGAATAATTTAACCAAACAAGCTGAAGAGGGTTGTAGGATGTGAACATTTTTCTTCAGGTTGATGAAGCTTTTGAAATGTGAATGTTTTGTGCATTATTGTTCCCTTCCTTGTTCTCTACTGTTAAGTTAATTAAAATCACGGAAAACTTTTTATGATGTTTTCTTGTAATTGCTTTAGTGCAGAAGCACTGGACAACCACTTGACTGCAGTGCAGCGGGACCATGAACTCAAATCACAAATAGAAGAAAGGAGAATAAGGAGTGATGCAGCTTATGAAGAGGCCAAGAGAAGGGAGAAGGCTCTTCAAGAAGAGAAACTACGCCAAGAGAAAGTTAAAGCAGAGGCAGAGGTCTGTTGGTGTGTCTTTTCCTCTTTGTTAATACTGTTCTGGTAACTTCAGATATAGTATTTTTAGTCTGGGTTTACAGGGCGTCTGTTGGCATGGTTTCTGGTGCAACAAAAGAGTTGCTTTCTGCATTCCTTGGCTTATTGGCCAACTGGTTTTGTCCTGACATTAGGTTCCCTTTTTTCCTGGTAATTTTCAGATTTTAGATAGGCCTGAATACTATTTTAGAACTAGTTTGTTACTATACTTGGATAATGGACAATAATAAGTTTGTTCCAAGTATAATTTATTGGCACCGGAACTCTTCCCCCCCCACCATTTTCGCCGGTGCTGCATCCGCTTTCTGCCCTTCACTCTTTGCAACACCAGCATTTTTGGGTCCTAGGGTTTTCCAGCCCAAGAAAGTTAATCAAGGTTATGCAAGAAAAAGAAGTTCCAGCCTTCCAGGACACTTGATCATTAAAATAATTTATAGAAGTAGAGATATAGGTGACCAAACAAGTAGCAAAGCATGACTCACCCCCTCCAATGGAAAGAAGAAATAGGAATCATCACCCTCCCCACAACCCGTGGGTATTGGTGGGGGTTAGAATTTGTTTGTTTCATGACAGAATTTTTGGCCTCCCTACCTATAATTGCAGATCCTTTTAGTTTTACATGTTTAAAATTCTCATATGTTCACACAGATGCCTCCTTTTTGGAATGAATCATATTGATTATCAGCAATGGTTTCTCAGTAATTTTAAAGAAAAAAGTATATGCTGAAGATGCAGGCTAAACTCAGAGCTGAGGAGGCAAAAAGAGTAGCCCTGGAAGCTGAGAAAAAAGCAGCAAAAGAAGCTGCAGAAAGGGAAGCTGCTGAAGCCTCAAAAAGGATTGCTGGTGGTGTGCCACCCTTAGAAGGTGACAGTTCAGAAGCTGTCAATGCTCCACCCAAGGGATCCGGATCAAAGAAACCACAATTGGCAGGTTTGAATTTTTCAAAACTGTGCTTTTTCTTTTTCTTTCTTTTTTGCTTGCAAGGCCATTGTATAGAGCACTCAACTCTGGCCAAGAGTCGTAGCAAAATCCTCATTGAAAAGGTTGGGAAGTATCAATCACCTGTACTGAAGGTGATTCAAAACTGTGCTTTTGGTCTATTTGATTTGCCATCAATTTCTTCTTTGTGGTTGCTATTATTTGTTCTTCTTTGTGGTTGCTATCATTTGTTCTTCTTTGTGCTATCAATATGTCCATATCTGATTTTCCCTTGGAATCAGGTCCTTTGATCCTTTTTCTCATCAGGAAATTGAATCAGACATCCTGGAAAAATACACCAACATTTTGTGTCCCTTTCTGAAGTTTCCAGTGGCCAACTTGTCTCAGGTAATCTGCTGAGGTCTGCAGAAAATGCTCTGAAACTGGAAGAGCAAAGACAACAGAAGCTGAAAGAGTTAGATGAAGTAAACAAATCACTGAAATCATGTTCAAATGAGGTATTTTCTTTGGTGTGTCTTGAATATTTTATTTAAAACAAGAGTTTTTGTGTTTATACATCTAAAATTAATATATTCAATTTATTATTTTCAGTTTCCATTATCATGTTGTATTTTGCCATATTGTGGTAAAATGTCTGGATTATGAATTTTTTCTTTTAATGCTGATTTCTTTACTTTGTATCCATTTTTCATGTGGTGTTATTATTTTTAGGATTTTAGCAGCTTTGAAAGGCACATTGGCAGGTTGGTTAGGCAAATAAGGGGGACAAGAGATAATGTCAGGTAAGGTGTATGTCTTCTATGTTGTAGCTCATTCGTTAGAAAGATCTAGTTTTGGTGTTTTCTGTAATAGATTTCATTGTGACTTAGTTATTGCTCTCAAGTTTCATGTCCAAGAGCACTTGATGTTGTCTACTAACATTGAATGGTTTTCACAACTTCCTTTTAGAGAAGCCATCACAACATAAATTTAGCTATGCAGATAATTTTATGTTTTAACTTTGTCAAGATTTGACATTAATCATTTTAATGACCTTCCTTTTGTTGACTTACAGTAATATTAACTAATTTTAGTTTTGTATTACTCTTGCAGTGGAAAAGCGAGTGAAATTATTAAGATTTTAAACAATCCTCGCTGTCCCCAATCCATCAGCGTCGCAGCTTTTGTAAAGAAGGTAATTGAGCCTATAGCATTTGCCATATAAGCTCTGGCTTTTTAGATTCTTTTAGTCAACAGAGAGAATGGCAGAGATTAGATGAAAGAGAATTTGTTCAATCTCTTCTTAGATTCTTTGCGAAAATGTGGAGTTTTGATTTATTGCGAAAATGGAGAATTTCATTACACAGGATCAAAGGACATATGGATCCTACAGGAATAAAATGTAGTCTGAAGTTCATTTGATTATATGAAATTTATGTAGAAGCTATTTCGCACTACGTTTCCTACTTGCATAATTACTTTTTACAGGATAGGGGAATAGGAAACCAAACTAAAGAAACTGCTGTCATTACTCATTACTAATATGGACATTTCAGGTTGTTTCTCACTGTGAAGCCCCAGATAATGCACCCTTTGCAAGCAGCTACGTCATTGTTCTTGTTACATCACAGGTACTCCTATGGACTTGCCCTCATTCCCCCTGCTCCCATCAATTGCCCAGCTGCTCTGCATTTTAATTTTGGGTCTGTATATACGGAAGAAATAAATGTAATCCTAATAGCTAAGCTTCCTATGGTGCGCTAACCCCCTTCCATGGCTTATGCCTAGCAGACAATTGAATGAAGAAAACAAGACTCCATGTGAAGGGCTGTCATCTGCAATGGGATTCTATTTTTCATTTTATAAAAGGAGAGTAACTTGAAGTTCAGATTTAGGAATTTGGCCAATAGCCCAATTAAGTGTTCCTCTTTGTCTCTGAGCTCCAGGTTCAATTCACCTTAGTTTGGGTCAACTGAAGTTTATTTCTCAAAAAGGTTCTACAGAAAATTGTCATTCATGTTTATCAAAAACAACAAATAAGAGAAAAATTTGCTTTCGATAAGTTAATTCAGGGTGATTGAATCAGCAATTGGAGGATTTGTGTCTTGATGGTTAAATCTAGTTATTTGACAGTTTATAGAACTAACTAGGGAGTGAAAATAGTAGTATAATGCGTTATTTTCTTACTTATGGAGGAGAAGATACCTCAAATACGTGGATTTATGCTAACCATTTGTTGATATATGTGAATAACCTGTTTTCTCAGTTTCCACATGCCATGGATCTTCTTCTTGCTGAGTTTCATGGAGCTTGCATTTACACAGTCCCTAAACATATAGTCTACAAAAAGGTAATACGTTGTCCAACTGCTGTACAATATTTATCATTATCAATGTCTTCAAAAATGCACGAAACTAATAGTTGCATTGATCTATTTTTCTTTTTTACAAGAAAAATTAAAAGCTTGTTCTTTGTGCTGAATGTGTAATATGGACTCTAAACAATTTTGTGCAATCCAGTCAGAGTTTGAATCAAAAGAGGCTTACTACAAAGCCATTGGATACCGTGAAAATGATGGGCAGATTGAGAGTACCAACGATTACCTGAAACGCCTGGAATCTTACATGAAGCTCTATGGAGCACTTGTCCAGGTTCACCACTATTCATGGACAACAAATTATGTGGATAACGTTGCAACTACAGCGATCCAGAAGCTAATTTTTTTTAATTAATTTTCACTTGACCAATACTGCATATTTTTGCAGGCAGAAGTTAATGGCATCAGAAACCTTCATGGCCTTGAAGCAGGTTGGGCATGGCTTGCAAGGTTTTTAAACACAGCTCCAGCTAACATGTATACTGCTGTTGCTTTGAATACATTCCTGCAAGTAAGTGGATACAGATACTCTCCTGTCTCAGTTGATACCATACTTCATTCTTTGGAATTCTTTGAATTAATTTTATTTAAAAAGGAACATCTACGATTTGTAGATGGCAGGTTTCGGTCTTTTCAGAAAGTACAAATCTCAATTCAATAAGATTTTGGAGATTATCTCCGGGAACTTCTTGAGTGCATTGAAAGCAAGAGAAGAGCCAGGGTTAAAACCGGTGATTGCAGAGATCCAGGCTTACCTAGAAGACAAGAAATTCATTATCGAGCCGGAAGGAAGAAGCCTGCAAAACTATTTGCTGTCGAGCGTTATGGTGCCTTCCGAGTCAGACTACTAAAAATCATATCCTTGAGGAGAGAATTCTGATTGAATAGATATAAATCATTTACTGTTATTCGCTGTCTTTGTAGATCATTTGCTCTGATGTTTTTCGTTTAGATCATTTACTGTCTCTGTACTCGTCTTAAATAGGCCCCTCTTGGGTTATCTTACCAGAACACATACATCAATATATACACCACCAAAATTTCTTTACATTTTTCAAAACTAAAAGTACATACTTTATTAATTATGTGATATATATATATATACACACATTTATCTATCATAAACAATATGGCTTTAACGGTTACATGGAATTAGTCATGATTGTTCATTTTTACAGTTCAATACATTTGAATTTTTCATAATTAACCATTCTCTGTATCATCTTTTGGTAAATATTTATGTTTACAGTGAAGCAGATTTTACCAAATTAACTCAAAAATTATCTGTAAATTACACTTTATTTATTTATTTATTAATAGACAACAAATTCCACCTAATTTTCTCCCAATAAAATCCTTTTTCAATATTTAAATTTATCACCACCCTAAATTTTTTTTAAAAAAAAAAAAGCAAAATTTTTTTTAAAAAAATCAATAAATAATTAAAGAGGAACACGATTTTTTAAAAAGAGAAAAAATAATAATAATAAAGGAAGAAAAAGAAGAAGAAGAAGAACATGGCTCGAATCAGCCATGTCGTTTTCATCACCCTAAACGTCTTCACTTCCATCTTCGGCCTGGTTTGCGTAACCGGCTCAATTTATTTCTACATAGAAAAGGGTATGGACTGCCAGCAAGTCCTTCAAGCCCCATTGTTGATTTCTGGTCTATTGACCTTCGTCGTTTCCGTCATGGGCTTACTGGCTTCATGCTTCAGAATCAACTCTCTCCTCATCGTCTACATTTTGCTAATGTTCTTCGTCATTCTCCTCCATGCCGCCTTCACCTTGTTCATGGTTTTTGTCGCCAATAGAAACACTGGCATCGTGGCGATCAAACTCGGGTTCGAGAAGCAATTTGTTCACGACATTAACAGGCGATGGCTGAAGAGATATTTCTTGAGCGCCAAGAGATGGAGTGGTATTAGGGATTGTTTAGCGGAGTCTGGTGTTTGCAGCGATCAGGATAAGATTGCTGTCAGCCATGCCTTGCATTTTTTTAAGGGCAAATTGTCTCCCTTGCTGGTACGTAAATTATTCATTTCTATGTGTTTGATGTAATGTCACAGGAATTTTTAAGATGGTTATTGCGTGGTCAATTGGGAGAAAAAAATTGCGAATGCATTGATAAACACAGATAGAGAAATGTAGAAATATTTATATATATATATATATAGATGAATTCATATTAGTAATATTGCCATTTCTGAGTTTTTCTGCTCGTCTCTAATGGAAAATGTAAGGAGGTTTGGTTTTAGACATCTCTGTCAAAATAGCATTGGAACAAATTTAGAATTGATTTGGAAATCTGCACTTAGTTTACTCAGAAAATGGTAAAAATTTTCATCTACAATTATAAAACTTGATCTCATTTAGAATTTTAAATAGAAAATGCAGTCTAAATTTAATCAATCAAAATTTATTTTAGTTCTATTTAGAATTTTCTCTGAATTCATGGGCTAGTACAAGATCTTTAGTGTCATTGACTTGGTTGATCACTGTCAAATTTATGGAACATTTGATTTAGTATCATGTTTAAATGGATGATGACTTTATGCCCTTGCATATAATGAGCAGTACTGCACTCCTGTCAGAACCTGTAACACGAGAGAAGACTCTATATTCTCACCCCATATATACATGTTATATTATCCAATTGATACCATAGGCTTGAAACCCTAATTTTTCTGTATACTTGCAGAAACATTGATGATTGTCAGTCATGTCTATAACCATATTTGTTACTTTGTAAGAAACAAATCTTGTAGAAGGTACTATAGATCTTTGACAATATATACTTTTTTTGAAATAAAAGTATAGAATGTGATATTAATTAGGTCCCGTAAATCCTGCAATGAAATTGGAGTGTGATCCAATAACAAGAAACCAAGGGTTTGGAACCATCTATTATTATGTCAAAACCATTCGAATGATCAACCCCTTCAAAGTTTTTTTGTTCCTCTCCTCCCACACTGTTCTCATTATAGATCTTTGACAATAGATTACTAACAAAAAGTTCTATTACTCCTACTAATCTATACATGTCATACTATTTTACAGAGACAATTGTTTTAGGTTCATTGAAATTATTATTGGGTTACTAAATTCCTGCAGTTTATATACACGCACACACATATATTCTTCACCATATGTGTTGTGTCTGCTTTGCATTGTTGCTAACCAAGACTCCCGTTAACATGATCAGGTGGGCTGCTGCAAGCCACCGCGCTTCTGTGGATTCCAACAGAAGAACACAACCTTCTGGGAAATGCCCAGAAGAGGACCAGCTGTGCCAAACAGTGACTGCAGTACATGGAGCAACAACCAAAACAAGCTCTGCTTCGACTGCAACTCGTGCAAGGTAGGAGCCGTGACAGACATTATTAGTAAATGGAGAACTCTTACCAAATCCTTCTTCATTTTCATTCTTGTCGCCTTCGTTATCTTGATCATTACTACCTCCAGCAGGAGGAAAATCATGAATAAGCGAAAAAATATTGACTCTAGAGCCTGACCACGCCCGTACTAACATATTCACTGATTCATGTGATCACATCATTGAACCTTTACAGAGGCGTGTTCGATTTAGAGATGGAAATTCAAAAGCTCTAATTCTGTCGCTCTTACATTTAGAACTGTCATAAGATCAAATAAACGAAATTCTAACGTATAGCAGTACCTCAGGACACATAATATACGGTACCCTAGGTTGTTTCTAACCTTCAATATCTCAGCAACAATTGTAAAAATTGTAAAGATTCTATTTGTTCCATCTCACAATTTTGGGAATAGAAAAACATAGAGTACCTTAAAGGCACTAATTTAGACTTTGCTATGGGCTGTGTATTGTATATAAATCCTTAAATTAATGCTCATGAACTATGATGCATATTGTTTATATAGATATATTATATAATAAATATGTAGTGGGTAATTTTTTGCAGTTGTGCTAGCTTCATTTTATTCACATTTTCTTTAAATTGGTTCTTCTTCCACCCATTAATCTAAAGAATCACCTTCCACCATTATTAATCAAAGATACATACTTTCTAGCATAATCTAAATTGGTCACATGGGATTTATTTATAAACTTACATTTATTTCAATAAAAAAATGGTAATTCTTTTAATCATAAAAATTGTCGTATAGAATTATTAGAATAATACAACTCAAATTTCATCAAAGATTATAGAATTTGAAACACGTTCGATCATATAATATGTTAATTTTATTATTTTTTAATAGAATTTATACTTTTACTAGTTGAATTAAATATAATTTCTTAATTTATTTCGAGTATTTCGTAAGTTAATAGATTATCAATTACTTCTCTAATTCTCCCATTGGATGGCTCGTGCCGCGTAATCTTAATTGACCAATTGAGATGAAGATTGATTTCCACGATCGAGCAAGTAATTAAAAGCTTTCAAAAATAGTAAAAATACGCTATGTTTCTCATGGAAATATCCTCGGTATTTCAGGTGTATTGTACACATTTGAAAGCTTTATCTCATGTCATAATTAACATTTGAAAAACTTATATTACCAATAATCTATATAAATTATTCTTAATCATTAAGTAAAACAATTCAAATTACAATTAATTAAAAAAAATCCAAAACCCACAAAATCTTCCATCACTTTAAATGGTACGTGTATAAGATAGACACGTGTACGTATACATATATCAGGAGTGTATATTGGATAAAGAGGGAAAAAAAAAAAAGAAGATAATTATTTTATTTTCTTAATTTTTAATTTAAAGGATATGTTTCTCTAATAAAAATTAAAATCAGCATTTATCACTTTAAATTAAATTAAATAATCTTAATTGAAAAAAATAATAATAATAAAAGAACACCAAAAGTTAGTGTGAATACGAGGAGAGGGGAGTTGGGAACCAAAAAAAAAAAAAAAAATACACGTTTTCAAAATCTACACTGGGGGGGTATTTTGGGTATTTCAACCTTCCAGAACGGCAAAACGTGTGAGTGGCAATTCTCGTAATAACAAGGAAAAAACAGGGGTGAAAGGTTAAGGAGTCCGTTTTATTAAGCATGAGAAGAGAACCGTTTTCGCCAACGTATAATTTAGAAATCAGAAATCAGGAAAACTGTTTCATATCCAAAGCAGACTCTCCCTCTCTCTCTCTCTCTCTCTCTCAAAACCCTTTCTCTTTTTAGTTTAATCCGGTTTTAGGATATTCACCAACACCCGTTACTGCAAATCGTATCTTCATTAACACCCATTTTTCTATTTACTTTTTCTCTCTGTTTCTCGATCAATCGACAATGTTTCGTATAAGCAACTTCCTGGTTGGTCTCGTGAACTGCTTGGTACTGGCGGCGGGTCTGGCGGGGGTCTGCTTTTCTATATACTTCCATTTGAACGGCGGAACTCAGTGCCAGAGGATTATCCAGAACCCGCTTTCAATCACCAGCGCCGTCCTCGTCGTGGTCGCGGTTCTAGGTCTGATCGGTGCCTGCTGCAAGAACAACTTCGTCATGGTGATTTACTTGGCGGTCCTGTTTTTGGTGATTTTGGCGCTGATTGCGTTCACGGTGTTCGTGTTCCTCGTCACCAACGACAGTGCCGGCAAGGTTGTGTCGGATAAAGGATTCAAGGAGTACAGGACGTGGGATTTCTCTACCTGGTTGAGGAGGCATTTTGTTCAGGGGAAGAATTGGGAGGCGATTAGGACTTGTTTGGTTGACGCTAAGGTCTGCAGGAGTCTCTCTAATGATGCTAGCCACACAATGGCGGAATTCTATAAGAAGAATTTGTCTCCGATACAGGTAGTATGCATGCACACTATACATGAATATTACATACGTAGATACACTCTGCATATACTCGATGATGATGAAGAGATTTAAATCGTATATTATCTTCAAAGATAAAATCTATTTTGGGGGAGGGTGTTTGGATGATTTATGTTTCATATGAATTGAATTATTTGTTTTGCATGATTTTTGAAGATTCTTTTGAGTGATATTTGGCTGATATATCTGTATCCTAGGAATCTGTATGATTTCTGACTAATTTTCTTCTCAACTTTTTAAGAATCCATTTCTTTAAACTATCAAAGTCATTTTACTGTTGTATTAACTTTAATCACTGTATTAATCTTCTTATTGTCACAAAATTGAATTTGAATGTTTTTATTGTGTGTATTAATTAGTAAGACTGCAAGTTTGTGCATTTGAAGATATACATTAATATATACATTTAAAAATTTCAGGTAAAAATTGCACCATAACTGCTGATCAACTCTATAAATCTATAGATGATAATATTTAATCACGCGAAAAATTTAAACTAATAAAAGAGTTTATAATTTCACAAGTAATTTATTTTCTTTTTTTCTTCTCAGTCGGGATGCTGCAAGCCACCAAAAGATTGTGGGTTCGAGTTCAAGAACGCGACGTGGTGGGTGGCCCCAAAAACCGGAGTGGCTGCCGGGAACGACGGAGACTGCAAGACCTGGAGCAACATTCAGACGGAGCTTTGCTATCAGTGTAATACTTGCAAAGAGGGAGTGCTGTTCAACATTAGGAAGGAGTGGAGGCATATTGCCATTTTCAATGTGTGTCTTCTGGTTGTCATCATTTTGGTCTACACGTTTGGCTGCTGTGCCAGGAGGAACAATCGGAGGGATAATAGGAAGGGGCATATGGTCTGATACATGTATGTATATATACACATACATATATATATATTATATATGTTCAGGCTATATTATTCATCAATTGGTTTACAGGGTAGGATAGTTTCCAGATTATTAGATGTTGGGATGTTCAGTTTATTCATTTTGTTTTTGGTTTGGATGTTGGATTCAGATGTAGTTATCTTCGTAATTAATTTTTTAGATTGTTACAAAGTGATTAATTAAATTATTTTTCTTTCTTATCTTTATATATGATTGATATAAAGATAATATTGTTGTACATTATTAGATCAGGTTTCTTGGGATTAGACTGAATCTTTCCGTTTAGACTCTCAACTATCTCTGCTTTTCCTATTAGAGCATTCTTAATTATTTTTCAAAAATTATAATTTTAGTGAAATTAAGTTTATAATATTCCACATCATATAGATTTAAAGATATTTTTATACATAAAACTAAAAGTAAAAATAATGCTTAATATATTATTATTAACAAATACGACAATATCTTAAATTACTTTTTGATTTTGTAATACCATTTTATGTATAATACTTCAGTATGAAATTAGTAAATAAAGTTTTCATCAAGGTGCGACCTAAATTCACATGCTGCTGCAGCGCAACTCTTCTAAACAAAATCGATTCAACTGTAAAAAGATTACCAACATTGCTGATATACTGATTCAATGTAAAAAAAAAAAACACAGTAAAAGCAGCAGAAAAGGCAATTGCTAAATGTCATAAGACTCCTAGGTCAAGTATAGTCATTTCACTTGAGAAAAGAACATGCAAGAAACAAGAAAAAGTAAGCTACTAGGGATGTTAGGAGTTCGAGTGTCCAGGTCGGGTGGATTAGAACTGTTGGGATCAGGGGAACAAATATCGACCCACATATCCACCCTGTTGCCAGAGCTCCTAATCTGCAGTGCAACAAACAAACATTTAACTTGATAAGCAATCCCAAACAGATGAAAAAGGATAGCAGCTATTGAACAGCAATTTCAAACTTACCCAATTATGAAAGCTCTACCCAGGCTCTTTGTCTTCTCGTTAAGAAAATATATGCAAGCTGCTAAAGAAACTGCTACCTGCAGTTAAAACAATATTTCTCAGAATCAGAAGAACCTGACGGAAAATTGTAGTTGTATGCAACAATGTTTTCTCTCTTCCAGGATTCAAAAGCTGAATTCCAGTAATTGAGAAGGACCAAGTGTCCAGTGCAAGTAAGCTTCTGGATGATTGGTTCAGATATCAAGCCTTCTTACTAACAATAACTGACAAGCACTGGAGGGAACTCAACGCATGCAATGGTAAGAATTTACAGCCAGCACAAAGATACAGCAAACACCTAAATTACTCAGAACGTAACCAACTTCAACTAAGGCACCTTCACTTTGTTGAAAGAAAGAAATTAAAAACAAAAGGACCGGTTTAAAGCTAACATACTAGGTTGAGAAAGTACGAGAATTTATCAGCAAGTACTTGAGCGCAAGCAGCAACTGCAACATCTATTTTTTCTACTTAAATTTGAATGCAACCCGAAAAAAAGATTTCGGAAAAGAACAGCAAATCCTTGCATAGGCTCCAACAAATATACAAGTATAGATACCTCTATCAGATTAAGAACTTAAGACTCCCACCATCACCGGGCTTTGAGTGTTAAAAAAACTAGCAAACTAAAGTTATATTTCGAAAGCGTTTAAAAAGTCACAGATCCTCTCTGAAATATTCTACAGAATACTAATGACATTAATCCATATAAAGAACAAGATAAACAACCATTTAAGGATGCAACCATATCCAATACTTGGATAGTAGGACAAACCTGAAACGCAGGTCCACCCTCAGAAGAATTCATGATACTCCAGCCACCCATGAACGCAAAGAGGAAAAACCTTCTAAAAACAACTTCCATCGGAGGAAGTTCAACAAAGTTAAGCAAGTTCTTAATCCAAGGTGGAGATTCATCTACTTTCTTCTTTAGTCTGGTTTTAAGATTAATTTTTGTCTTCTTTCTTTGTTTGAAGCTTTCCATTAAGAGTTTCTCAAAAGCAGCCTCTACTGATTCTTCACTTCTTTCATGTCCAGCATACTGCTGCAAGAGAAAATTCCGTGATCCCCAAATTTCTTCTTCAGAAGCATAGGGACTTATACCGAGGCGTTTATATGGATCCCAAACATTGATTCGTGGAAAAGTTGGGGCATTACCTGCACAAAGAGGAAAAGTTGACAGTATGAGCAGTTGGCCAGAATAAAGCTCAGAAATTGATGTCCAGAAAACATCCAGGAATCACATTCTAATATCACATGACATTATCAATAATCCACAATGCAATCCATAAGGCTTGCCAATATGGTGCATTTGGCCATTAAAAAAATTATAATTTTCAAGTCCCGGGTGGAATAAAAAGATGTTGAAAAGAAGCATATTGTGAATTAGAAAATCGGGAAAAAGATGTCAATAATCAAGGGAAAAAAGTTACAATGGTCATTTATACTCAAGCAAGTCCTACAATAACATGACCTAATTTTAGTGCCGCTATAGATATTCCCATGCATCAAACGCCAAACAATTTGATAGCTAGAAAGGGCAGCATATAACTCAAGAATCAGTGGAAACACTGGAAGCAGAGATGAAAATAACAGTTCCAAAGTATGATGTCTTTACATTTTCTCTCCATATACAATTACAAGATTAAATTCATTAGTTATAGATACAACTTAATCTGCAGTTCCAGCACAATCAAGCACCTGAAAATCAGCTGGCCTCCTAAATCTAACACAAACAAACGAACACCAGACGGAGAAAATACCGTACATAAAGATCATACATGTAAAAGCTAACACAGATTACTCCACCGTATCCGCACTTTTCAACAATTAATTTATTATCTCCCTAAGAAATAAAAAACGTTTATAAATATTCCCCCAATCATCAAGAAATGCAGAAAATGGAAGGATATAATAAAAGAATACCTCCGTAAGGTGAATCAACAGCACACCTAGGATTCTAAAGCTTG
>NW_019014679.1:836879-847784 GCF_000150535.2 Carica papaya | reverse complement strand
TCCGACGGAAGGCCTGGCGACTAGGTTCGAGTTCGTATGATGCGAAATATTATACTCATTCTGTGTAATGTGGACGTCCATCATGATCGATCTCGTCTGTCCGATCACGCTAAGGAGAAAATAAATTTGGACCGTTATCGCGTTTGATCTCGAACATTCGATCGCGCTAAGGGGGATATGGATTCGGACCGTCCACGCGTGCGAGATTGATCTTGTGCCATCCGATCGCGAGGCACGCAGATTGTAAGCGTGGCCTCCCGCGTGGCACCGACATCAGCGTACCTTGCCATGCGGCGCGATCTGATTCGTTGAGGTTGCTGACTGAGCAGTTCTACGGGGTCGAACTTTTTTTATTTGCACTTTGATCCTCCTATTTCTATTTGTTTTTTCAAAAACACTCATATAACCCAAATTTTTATATCTTTTTTTTAAAAATTATTTTCAATCTTGTCTCTAATTTATTTTTTTCTTAAATATAATAAAAATTAAATTAAATTAATTTATAAAATATTTTTTATATATTTTTAAATTGGTAAAATTTATCTCGAATCAATTTTCGAACCCGGATATCACAAAAGTAGTGAATAATCCAACAAGAAAAATAAGAAATACAAAAGGTTCTCCTCAAGATTTGCAGTACACAGGAATTAATGTACTACACATGTATGTTCTAAAACCCTAACGAAGACATATATTACATGACAAAACACTATAAACTTAATTTATTATAGTTAATTAATTATCAAAAGTTGTTCTCATAATTATTTATGATAATTTACTAATTAATATTTGTACCATGAAAGTTTAGGTTAAACAAATTTAAATTAGAAAAAATATATAAGATTTTTTATAAAAAAAATTAAGAATTTTATATGAAATAAAATATAGATTCAACCTGTTTGTACTAAATGCAATTCAATAAATTTTTTTTTTTTTTTACAGTTTAATATCTTGTGGATTTCATTTTTACCATTTTACATAAATGTGAAAGTTTAAAGTAAAAAAATAAATAAATAAAATGATAAAAAATAATTACTCACAAAATTACAAAGTAATTACTAAATTAAAAGGATTAATAATATTTAAAAAGGTTAAAATATTTCAAATCACAATAAGTAAGTAAATGTTTAATTATATTTTTTTCTTTCTTTGTGAATTCAATTATTTGAGATGGAACTATAGTTTAAAATAAATTATCATTTAATTAGATTATTGATATTTTATTATATGTGAATTTAAATATTAAATTGTGTGCATTTTGTCATATGACAATGCATTTTTTTTTAAAGTAAAAAAACAAAATTAATAGTTTATTATTTCTACGTGAAAATTTTGTTTTAGGCTGCTGGATTTATGCCACTGGATACTGTTTAGCATATAAAAACATACTTAATTAATTAATAATTAAAACTTAATTAATTAATTAATCCATATTAGCTTACGTCAGCTCTCGTTGATTTTTTGGATGCTCGTGCAAATTAATGGTCCTCACCTCTGATGCTATCACCTTTACAGATCATCACATTTACTAAGAAGCCCTAGTTTTGATCCTTTGTTTTGTATGCTTTTCTCAATTTTCAAATTTAATAATTTATAGAAAAGTAAACAAAAATTTCAATATTTATATGATAAATTATTTATATATATATATATATATATAATGACAAAGAACATGCATTTATTCCCACAATCATTCGTCTATAATAATCAGCACAGTTCCTGATCTTCTAATTCCACCATAGTCTCTCTGCAAATTCAACCCAACTCCGTTAATCTCTCATGGAGTGCCACAAGGACCAGATCATGAATCCTCCCTCATCAAACAACCCATCCGATCATCATCATCACCAGACCTCATCACCAATCTTCCATAACGATCAGAACAGAAGCCGCCGAAGAAACCATGATGGGGTCAAAAGATATCTCGGAGTTCGACAAAGGGCGTCCGGCAGATGGGTTGCAGAGATCAAAGACTCGTCGTTAAAGCTCCGGCTATGGCTTGGCACCTTCGACAGACCAGAAGAAGCCGCCTTGGCATACGACGTCGCCGCCAGAATCCTCCGAGGTCGAAACGCCAAGACCAACTTTCATGGCGGCGCCGGCGTTGACAACGCTACACATGTGTTCTGCAGCCGGTTTGTCAGGAACCCTAGGGTCCATCAGCTTCTTCTTCGACATGCAAGATCATCGTCGTTAGGAACAACTCCTGTTAGTATTGATGATAGGGGAGTGGAGATGGGAAACCGAGTTGACTCGGCGGATAAGACTGAGAGCATTGTTGAAGAGACGATATTTTGTTCTTCGTTTTCTGGATCGGATCATGATGATGGTGAACGTGGTTGCTGGAATTACAGTAAGTTTTCTGGAAGTTGCAAGGTTTATTCATCTGTTATTGTAGCTCCTTCTTTTAGTGATCCTAGTTGTTCTTCTTCAATCACTGGAAGAGAAAAGGAAGAAGATGGTTAACTAGATTTGAACTATATACATATACATATATATATATATGTTTGCAGTCTTCCATTGAAGCTTGGGTTAGTGTAAGAAAATAAGAACAAATCTGTTATACTGTAAATAGATACGTATATATTTGCGTGTGTATATATAGAGTTAGATAGTCTATGTATGCTAAACATGTATAAGAAGGAATTAGTAAGAAATATTGGGTCATATTATATGTTCATAATTGAGATATTTAATTATCTAGATTATTTCTCACACACACACATGTATACATATATGTATAGCATAGTTTAGATGTGTGATGGAATAATCATTTTAACTTGATATATATGAGTAGATATACATATCTTTGAACTTGATATTATAAGTTATGAATTATTCTATGCTGACATGATACAAGATTGAAACTATGGATTCAATTCCAAATTGAAGCATTTAGAACTCTGATAGATAATAGAAAATTTTCACACACACACACACACGTACACAAGTGCATGTATACGAAGTGGATGTGATCTCAATTTCAAAAAGCATGTTGCATTTAAAAAAAACTTAATCAAGAAGTGTCGTTACAGAAATTTATAAAAGTATCGAAAATATATTTTTCAACATAAAATAATTATAATATCTGTTACTTATTATGAACATGTATTAAGCTCTATTAATGAGTATTCGTGTATCGTACTGTATTATTGAGATAAACTATACAAAAGTTCTTTGCTATTATAATGTTAGATATCGTCTCCTGAACAACTTATACTAAGGATTGCTAAGTGTTGGTTTTCAAATTCTTCAAAAATTTTGGTTGATCTTGTTGTC
This sequence comes from Carica papaya, assembly GCF_000150535.2. The sequence goes on along the minus strand of NW_019014679.1, from coordinate 844,505 downwards.
TATAATTGGTGACTTGGTTCACATGTATTTACATTGGAAAAAAAAAAAAAAAAAAAAAAAAGCGAACCCGAACATCGTAAACTTTGTAAAATTTTTTTTTTTTTTAGAATATGATAAAGATTGCAAAATTAATACATTCAAAATTGCATTAAATTAATCTAAGATGTATCAAATTTAGATTTTATAAATTTAAAATTCATCATTTCAAATTATAATAATATTGCTGATCGGTTAAATTTTCGTGTGGTTTTTTTTTTTTTGAAAGAAATCACGATCCATTTGACTTTGTTTGGAAAATAAATCATTTTTTTTCTATTTAAATATCCAAATGAAAAAGTAAGTCGTAAATATCTTGTACTATTTTAAAAAAAAAAAAGAAAAAAGAAAAAATGGTGTATTTTATGAACAATATTCAATTAGTTTATACTCTATGAAAAAGAACTCATTATAATGTGGACTTTAAGAGGCTTTTCCTCGTTGAAAGAAACATATTTAACACAAATGAATTGGATTAAATTATCAAAACCCAGTCGAACACAACTAGTAAAATACTTCAATTTTTTTAACGGTATTGAATTTTTAGGTGGAAGAGGAAAAAGACAAATTCATGCGACGACATAGTTGCTTGCTGCAAGCCCACCACGACACCACTACTATTATTATTATTACTTCCTGTCAATTTCGCCATCTTCTTCAAAAACTTTCCTCAATTGAAAATTGTTTCAACAAAAACCACTCTGAAAACAAAATAATTGATCTCCTCCGTTTTATAAGAAATAAATTTTCACCATATCTGGTAGGCGGGCGATGCAAGACAGACGAGAATTACATTCATACCTCTTCGTCTCAAAACTAACAAACATAAAACAAAAACAAAACTGTCTTAACCACACCCAAAAAACTCTTAAATGGTATGTAAAAATTTTCAAACAAATTAATTTAAATTGGGAAAATCATTAACTTGTGAACAGATCTAAAGCTTCTGTCTGCAATTTATGATGACAGATAGAGAATTAAGCCGCTGCCGCCTGATAATCCAAATATTCAACATCACACCCATCATCGCCGGCAGAATCTTAAATGACGATGCCAAGTCTGCTACACAGCAACACCCAAGTGATGAAAAGAGAGAACAAGACAAAGGGTACGTGAGAACAGTAGAATATACCCAGTTTTTGCTTATATGCTTCTTTTCTTTTCCCAGGATTCCTCCCCCCTCCTCTTCTGGAACTCAAAACCAAACCTTTCCACATTTTGGCTTTCACAGAATACAGAATCATTTTGATTCAATTGCCATTCCAAGGCCCTTTTTTTTTTTTTTTTTGTTCTTTTTCTTTCTTTCCGTTAATTAAATTCGATGCCAGATTCCACCAAGTACACTTCAACTTAATAGATTCTTCACCCAACTCGGTACCTTTCTCCACTGCATTTTTCTTCCCTCAACTTCTATCACAAATTTAACCCTCAAAAGAAATACTTTTTCTTGCCTCCCGGAATTTGACAAGTAACTGCTTTATCGAGAAATTGACTTCATTGGCGTGCAAATTGAACCCCCTATTAAACTACTTCACAGATCTATAAATGAAAAATGAGTCCTGACCACCATTGGAGAATCTCCGAGGGCAGCCAGCGGTCCACCACATGTAGCGACCTAAGAGATGATTGATGTATAGAATCATAGACATGAAGAACGAAGTGAGCTTTGTTTGATTGGAAAACTAAAGGCCATTGGTATTCTCGATGAAAACAGGAGTAGGAACAAAGGAGTTTCAGAAAGAGAAAAGAGAAAAGCTCAAATTCATTTCTCAGAAAGGTTTAAACATTGGAACAGTTTCTTTCTTTCAAAAAAACGAATCATAAAAACTACTGCTAGAAAAGCCATATGAGAATCCATGCACCACCTTAAAAAAAAATAAAAATAAAAAAAAAAATAAAAAAAAAAACTGGAGAGTGATATGTAATATGCTTTTAGCATAGACGAAAGTTCCTGAAAGGGAATGAGGTAGCCAGATGATTGAATCTAGAGAAGAAAAAAAAAAAAAACAGTAATTGCACACTATTTCCAAAATAATATTATAAGAAGAGCTTCAATGATGGAGTTTCCGGAAACAGAACAGTATCTATACAACAACTATAGAAAAATCCAGAGAAGAAACTAAATAGATTGAACAATATGAATAACGAAAACAAACCAAAATCTTGTAGAAGTACAATAAATTCACCTTAAAAGAAAAATCTTTATCAAGAGATTATCTTGCATAAGAGGTATATGTCGGTGGTACAATTAATAATTTCTGCCAAGCAATAAATGAAGTGTGATTACATCAATTTCTCACATTTTTGACCGTAAAACAACTCGAATAACATACCTAATCAAACAATTACTTGCATTTCAGGAACGTTCAGAGATGCACCGCAAACAAAATTCTTTCATTTTAATATTTTCCCTAAACGACAATTCACGTATCAAGCACTATCTAGTTTTTTCATAATCCATTGATCATTTTACATTATGTCAGATTTAACAAGCTATCAGATAAATAAAAAGAAGAAGCTAATAATGGAAATATGACAGTCTGAAATTAGCTCGAAAGCTATTATATTCAAGGGAAATCAAGATCAAAGTATTGAAAAAAGGGAGAGAGGAAAAAACATCAGGTAAAACAAGGGAAGTTAGTGAGATAGATTTCCAGCAACAACAAAGAAATGTACTAAAACAAAAAAAAAATCAAATAAAATTCACCAATTTGGGACCACAGCCGGAAAATGATAAGGGTCCCTTTTGCTGTTTTCTGCAAACCAACTAGCGCTAGGTAATAAATTGGAAGAGAACAAGGGACAGCGAAGACAAAAAGAAAATTTCAAATTTTTACATTTATCATGGGCTTTTTTTGCTTTTTTTAAGAAAATGATCGAAAAATCTGTTTGGTTGTTGAGAAAGCGAGGGAAAAAAAATAGCTTCTGACTCTACTTTTGGTCTCCGAGGTCCCAATAGTTTTCCAATTATTCTGAACAAAGAGATCACCCGCATACCAGAACACATGCACACACATATACAAAAGCATCAGATATCAGAATCCAAAATTTCTCTCCAACCATACAGAAAAGAAACATCAGGGACAGATAATAACAAATTCCACATATCAAATGAATCAGCATAGATAAATATAGAGATAGAGAAGGAGGGGGTAACGCTGGATGCAGAGGTTTATCGATCGATTCATGTTCTGTGATTTTTCACACCAAATTCCCAGGAAGAGATCGATGAACCGCTGCCTCCAGTGACTTTACCCTTTCGGTTACCAATACAAAAAGAAATCCCACAGCGCATCCAAATCACCCAAAAGCATTTATTGAACTCAAAAAGGAAAGAAAGAAAAAACACAGATCTGAGATTCTGAGAAGTAATAAAGCAAATTTTACACCCCACTACCACCGACAAGACAATGGAAAATCCGGCTTTCTCTGCACAAACAAATATATATATGTATACACATACACACACTCATCAGAAAACCTATATTATATAATTAACGAGAGCATCTTAATTAGAGAAAGAAGTGGGTTTGAACCAGGAATCTATGGAGTCACCATTGCCGTACATCTCTCCTCTCTCTCTCTCTCTCTCTCTCTCTCTGAGCTTTTGACAGGATACACACAGACTTTTTTGGGGGGGCGCCTTCGCGTTATTAGAATGGCTTTTGGTGGGTTTTTATATTTATTTTTTTGTAAAATTCAACCCCACAATTATTTTAAAATTTTAAATTTAAATTTCAACCCCAATAACATTATAAATCTTAATATTTTATCATTAATTAAATTATTTATTTTTTAATTAAAGTATATAAAAAACACTTTGAAATAAAACATTTTTTTTCCCTATATCTATAATTATCATATATATTTTTTTTAGCGGTAATTATATTCTCCGTCTCATTTTCACACGTCAGCATCTAATTTTTATATATTTATAATGTTTTAAGGATACTTTTTAAAATATATTATTATATTCCATTTATTCGTTACATTTTTAGTTTTAAAAGATATAAACTTAATAAGTATATTTTTAAATTTATTTTTCAATTATAGATAGATATATATATATATATTGTATCTTTTTTGGTCTTAATTGCAGGCGGTGATCTTATCAAAATACCAATAAGTATTAAATTAAATTGAATCGGAAACAAAATTAACTTATAATTAGAATAATATTTAATTTATATCATACTATTCATATTTCATAAAATTAAAATTGACTGAATTTTAACCAAGCAAATATTTAAGTAATTAAAAATTGGGTAGTAATTTAATGATTTCACTTGATTGGATAGTAGCCTAAATTTGTTTACATCATTATTCTAAGGATGAACGGCTGTGATTAATTCATTGTTATTTGGATAAACTGATAATCACGAGCTTACTACCCACTGAAGAACTTCCACGTGCAGGTTTAACAGTCTGAAGATGACGTGTGTTTCTTTTATTTGACTAAGATGGTCCTAGTGAAAAAGCCAAAGTGGGGCCCCCGTTGTTTTTTTAGTACAAAGAAAATATTACACGAATAGCTTTTTGGTTATTTTTTAAAATATTAAAAAATAAAATTTACCCAATTTTAAAATTTTAATTTTATGTAGTTTTTTATTTTTTTAATTATAAAATACAAGTAAATGAAAAGAAAAATTATTTTTAAGTATATATACATCAAGACTAAAAAAAATAAATAAAAATTAAAATTAAAAGAATCACACGTACGCAGCGGGGAAAAGAGAAAAAACAAAGCACATGGGACTTACTTTAATCTGTCTATTCTCTCGCTAGTGACGTGCCTAATTACTTATAGAGAAAGTATTCAGCTTTATATATATATATATATATTTATATATTGAAAAAATATATATTTTGGATACCAAAATCATATAATAATATATCCCCCGAACACATTAATAACTTAAATCTCATCACATTCTACTTATAATATACTTAAAAATGTAACGTTCTTGCTGAATTTTTATAGTGATAATGTTGAAACAGATCACTAGAATTAAGAGGAGCAGCCGTCGATATTATATATATATTTGTGTAAATATATATATATATATATAGTTGCATCTATATATATACACCCACGTAGTTATAAGTATATAAAAATACAAAAATATGCAAAGTATACAGTCAAATATCGTTCTTTCCAAAGATTAACAAAAAAAAAGTAAAAAAATCCCTGCTTTAGCTTTAATTAGCCCTTTCCATGTTGTCTTCCACCCATCTACTCTTTCTTATATATCCAAAGAGCCTACACTGCATACACAAATGCATACATACATCACATATATACACACTACATTTTCTTATATATGACTTAAACCATACGTAACTCTAGCTACTACACCCGTATCCAGTAATCTTCTATATTCTGCTTCAACTCGAGAAAAAGAAAAGAGATGGCGACGGCGACTCCGTTGTTGCCGGGGCAACAGCAACAGACGGGGGGGGCTGTTCCGGCCGTGTCAAGCAAGGCTGGTTCAGGTTCTATTGGCCCATTTTTTGCCGTTATGTCAGTGGTAACGGTTCTTGCCGTTCTTTCATGTGTTTCGGGAAGGCTATGCTGCAGTCGTCGTCCGCCGGCGACTCCGTTAGAGAGCATTAACGGCGGTAGGTGTCTTGGGTGGGTCAGGCGACGGTGGCGCCGAGCGTTTGCGGCGGGAGGAGATGTTGAGGTGGGTTGCGGCCATGAGGGTCAAAGAAATGGCGGCGAGCAAGTTAAAGACGATGAGGTTCAAGCTCCATCGTAATTATATACATATATAAAGATATATAGATTTAATTTTTTAATCCATTTTGTCCAGTCCAATTAAATTAAAAATTAATAAAAATCAAAGTGAATTAGAACGTAATCATTTCTTCTCATTGTGTGTGTGACAAAATCTAACGTGGTAATTAATAAAATTATATAAATATATTAATTAATTAAGTTCTAAATTCTCTTAAATTAAAGATTGTAGACATACGTCCTCCAAGTATAAATATTTAATTAATAGGTTATTTTTAGTATAATTACAATGATCGAATTTAATCTTTTGTTGAAATCAAATGAGATCAATTCTTGTTTTATTATGGAACAAGACATGTTTGGAATATGTTTTATCTCATTCAAATTTGACTTTCTCTATGAAAAATAAATGTTTATTAGTCTCGAACTCAAAAAAATTTAATATTTTTTTAAATTGTTGCAGGTCTACAAATTATCAAACAATAACTTAACATGGTTATTTTATCACATTAATATAAATATAATCATATATTTATATTAATAAAAAATTTATATATATATACACAAAGGAGATCGGGTATAGGCAAGATTTGGCTGAGCCCACTCCAAACTGTACATTTTTTTTTCATTAATCCAAATTTAACATGATCTAAACTCGTACTTTAATGCGACCAAAACACCTATTTTCTTTTCTCGCATTGTTACCACGAATGAAACTAGTCGTATTAGTAAAATATTTGGATTTTAAATCTCCAATAATCTCGGTAAGTATTTGAGAGTTCCTTTGTTACGTGATAAAATTAACAAAAATACTTATCATTACATCTTTGAGAAGGTATCTAGCTGGAATGCTAACCTCATTTCCTTTGTAGAGCGTTTAACTTTAACCAAGTTAGTCATCATGACTATCCCTACTTATACTATGCAGACTACGACATTGCCTCAGTCCCTATATACTCAGATTGAAGCAGTGGTTAAGAAGTTTATCTGGGGTCAGGGAGTGGCAACCGAAAAATCAGTCTTATCAGTTGGACTGACATGTGTACGCCTTACGACGTTGGGGAAGCGGACTTCGATCTATCTACAAGTAAAACCAAACTTTTCTGATGAAATTAAGCTTTGTTATGGTTGCGAAGCCCGATCTACTATGGGTCCAGGTCCTTACCCACAAGTACAGATAATCTCGCTTATCGTAGAGTTACAAGCCGACGGGACCAATCTCTCGTCTTTGGCGCAACCTTAACCATCTTTAGATGAACTTTCGAGTTGGCATCAAATGGTCAATTGGTTGGTAAATACTGATTTCTCTCTACCGATAGGCCTCCACTCTCATGTTTAGGTACCAAATGATCTCCAATAACTTTTCACTGACGATATCATGTGTGTCTCTTGGCCTCGCATATCCATGACAATCTCTTAATTTTTTCTTTTACCTTTTGTCTCTCTTTGTACCAAAAAAAAAAACTGAATTGAATTGGGTTTAAATGAATCGGATTAAACATGTTTCTCGTACAAAACATTATCCCTAATAAAGATGCTATATTTTGACGGAAACATAAATTTTTATGAGTTGGTCAATTTTATTGAAATGAACTTTTCTAATAGGTCAAGTTAGTCTTAATGGAGAATGTCAAGTTTTGATAAATTTATAGGTATAATTCGTTAAATGACGTTAATGAGTTGGAGTAATAATAAGTTTTTGAGTTAAAAAATAAAAGAGGCAAATGCTATGTATATTAGATACTTAGATTTAGATATGAAAAAGTAAGTTTCATAAATAACTTTAAGTACGTCATTACCATATTTATCAAAGCATGTGACAATCATTATAGTTTAAATTCAATGAACAACGA
>NW_019014679.1:746595-809459 GCF_000150535.2 Carica papaya | reverse complement strand
TGACTCGGTATGGCAAAGCAAGATCAATTCTATTTCTATTTTTTTCCTTTTCCCATAATCGATTGAATGAGGTGATCCGAACTGAGGGCAGAGAGATGTGGATGAGGTTATTAAGTCAAGTGTGGATGTAGTAATCTCTATTATGAGGAGGTTTTATGTGGATAGAGTATAAGTGGTCGGGTGAGAGTATAGGTTGAGCGGAAGTTGTGTAGGCTAGGGCAAAATCACAGGATCTGAGTAGAAGAGACGGATTGAGTGTTATATAGCGAATAAGGAGTTGTGGCGCGGTCGGTGTGCATGTGTGACCATTATAAGTCGAGTGCGACTGTGTGAGCGAGTGGCTTAGGGCGTCTAGTATGTGCGTGTGTGGCAGACATTGGCCGAGAATTGTATGTAACTGAGTAGTTGAATTTATGTGATTTGGTTTTATGTGTGAGTATGTGTATGGCTCTAAAAGAGCATGACACAGTCAGCGGGCGCGTGTGGTCATTACAGGCAGAGTGTGACAGTGTAAGTGAGCATTTCAGGGTGGCATCTGGTGTGTGTGTAGGGCAGAGAGTGACAAAGCATGATAGGGACTGAATAGGTGAATTTATGTGATATGGTGCGTGTGTGAATGTGTGTGGCCTCTATAGTTGTGGTGACAAGTGGGTGATGAATAAGTAGAGGGCCTTCACTAGCCGAGAGTTGTGTAAGAGGAAGTCGTATATGTGGACTAGAATGTTGGTATGTGTGGTCTTCACAAGCCTTTGTCCCAGGTTAGACATGGAAAGTTAGTTGGGTGAATGTGTGGGTGTAGCATTTCTAGGTCGAGCATTTGCCGGTGTTGGTATGGACTCAGGTGTGTAGATGGGGTATTTACAGGCCATTGCCCCAGGGCTATTAAGGGATAACCGAATGAGTGATGTGTGTGGGTGGCCTCTCTAGGCTAGAAAAGTGGAAGGTATGGATGTGTGGTCAGTAAAGATTGATTGGTTCCGATACTGAGGTTGAGTAGTGGACATAAGTGAACTATGAGTGTATGTAGGCCTTCAGGACTGTAGCTACGGGTGTGGTAGGCGTATTTCGGTGTTAGTAGGAGTAAGTAGTTAGTGCAATTGAGTGACTATAGGTAGCGAAGCTTTGGGGAAATGGTCATCTTATGGTAGAGATGGGAGAGCGGATAGGTGGGAGTGAGGGTCTAAGTGAGGAGTGTTGGGGTGAAAAATTTCTTATTTTTCATATTGTAGTCTTAAGTTCTACATTTTCTTACTAAGACTATTGATATTCATTACTGTTATTTTCAGATGTGTTAGATTTAAAATCAAAATCGAAATGCATAGCGATGGAGCCCCACACCTGAGGAAGGAAGGCACACTAGTATAGGATACTTGTTTTATACATATGAGTGCACACAGTATACCAACTTTTAAATTATAGTTGTTGTAACATTGAATTATGCGAATTGACCATGTACTTTCTAGATGTTTAATGGATATGAGGTGATTATTACTTTTGAGGAATGAAATGATAAAAATTTGTTGCATGATGGAGAAAGTTCTTGAATGAGGATGATAGGTGGTGGTAATGTCCCATCTTTAGGACAGGGTGTTACAGTTAATTTGTGCGTCAATGTTTTAAATTTATTAACATGCAATATTATCTTATTGATCTGAATATCACATTAAATATTATGTAATATTTGGCATTATGTTAAAAAATTTCAATATCTATTAATTTAAACTTATTTATAATTAAAAATATATAAATAACAAAATTTACGTTTTTATTTTCTCAATATTGTTATCATTATTTTTTTTAAATATTAAAACCAAACTAATTTATTCTCAAAATATTTTAATGCTAAACTAATTTATGTATATTAATGATATCATAAAAGGTGCATTGAAGCGATGAACATTATAAAAAATAACACTAGAAGCAACGCTAATAAGAGATGACCTATCCAGTTTGTAATATATAATCCTGACAACAGTTCACTTATTTTAATAGATAAACTGATATTTATCTTTAAAAGAATGTGAAAATGAAGCGTCGTGCTATTATCATGCAAAAAATGACATTGTCTCATACATTCATACTAATGTGAATTCAATGTTAAGAGATTATGAGAATAAATCTACTATCAAATTAGTTTTTGAAAAAAAAAAAAAAGACAATAAGGTTATAAATAGGACATTTAAATATTTTTTTATTTAAATTTATTTTTTAAGTTTGTGAATCAATATAAATTGATTCACATTTAAATTTTATAAAATTACGTTAAATACTACGTAGCATTTAAACAAATTAAAGGGCGCAACTTGTATACAAAATTAACACGCAACACTTAAGTTAGTAAAGACAATTAGTAAGGGAGAGAGATTAAATAGAATTTTTTTTAAAAATATAAATATTTATTTGACCAAATATTGATACAGTAAGTAATTTAAATAAATTACAAAAACACAGAAATTAAATAAAGAAATATATTATTTAAGTAATTTTTTAACAAAGAAGTTACAAAAAATTTTAAATCAAATTATAAGAAAAAGAAATAAAAATAAAATTGGAATGTACAATATAATTGAGCGAATAAAAAAAAAGGAGAAAGCAAATGAAATCTGGGGAGGTGAAGTTATAAATTTTATCGGGGAGGGAGGAGAACGGTCAATGAACCCAACAAAGCCCGTTTCAATTTGCAAGCCCATCTCCCCCATTGACATTTTGTAAAGCACTCAATATAATAAAACATTTTTAAAATAAAATTATTGAAAAATTAATAATAAAAGGAAAAGTACCAAAAAGAAAACCAAATCGAAACGAATTCAGTCTTTCCCACGCTCTATATTCCAGGTGAACCACACGCAATCGCCATCTGACCTGATTTCGACCATTTATTCACGGGTCCCACCTCAAATTCAATCTGACGCGCCTGGTTGATGACGTGGGCATCAACGACTTCTACGCGCTTTGGAGAGAGTGTTATGCTTGCGTCTTTAGACCTAATAATCGGCTGCGAACGAGAACTCCTCCTTATCCTGAAGAACTTCGATAAATCCATATAATCAGCCATGTTCATCCTCCTGATTTCGCCCTTAACTCGGATTGTGAATCGGTTTGCTCGCCGATTTTCGCAATCGTAGGCTTCAATTCTATCTCTGTGTGATTCGGTCTGTTCGATTATCGAGTCGACTCAGTGAGCTTGGTGAGTTACTTCCCCTATTTCTCATCGGACTCTTCCCCCGCCATTCCCTATCGATATTCGCTGTCAGATCTATTTTAGGATTTGCTGATTTTTTCCTAATATTCGTCTTGTGTTGCTTCGATTCTCACAACGATTTCACGTACGTGCGTATGCATATACATGTACGTTTGTGTACAGGTGTTTCCTGTGATCGGTTGCGGTAGCTTAGTTTGAAGATTAAGAATGGAGCCGATGGATATTGTCGGGAAGTCAAAAGAGGACGCCTCGCTTCCAAAAGGTTCGTTCCTTTGCTAATAGTAATAATAATTTCCTTTTTCTTTGGTTAGTATGGCATATATTTAGGTTTTTTAGTTTTTACAAATTCAATATGTCAATAGTTTTTAAGGTGTTTTTCTCTTTACTTTGTCGTTCTTAATCTGATGCTAATAGAACTGAAAATTTTGAGACCGCGAATGTGTATAACCTGCAAATATTTGGTAAGCTAGATTGTTTCTGACGTTCTTTAGTTTGTTTTGGTACACTTCATGTGCTTGTCTTAATGCCTTTAAGATCCTAATTATAGAAGGGATTACAGGATACACTAGTATATGGTCGAAGGGGCTGTATGTAACTTAAGTTGTGTTTGAATAATGCGTCCTTTGTTTGGGGTCTGGATTTCTGATGAGTTAAACAATTCTGTGTGTGCTGTGCCCTAGTTGGTTTTGGCTTCCCAATGTTCTTGATGAGATACGAGAGCTTCACCAGCCTGTTGGAAGTTTAATAAAAGGGAGAAAGTGTTTCATTGTTGCACAACTGTCTATCAATTGTAGTATGGCTGGGGTGGCATTTTGCTTAGACTGGCTTTCACATTGAGATATACGGGAAAATGACCAGTTCAAATTCGTCTTAAATCATAAATTTGGTGATAAGATTGCGGAAGCAATCTTTGAATTAACCTGTAAACACCACAAACTAAGCAAATTATTTTCTCCCAATTTAGCATACACATGCACCCATTATAGTACACTGGCAAAATTGTGATCTGTTATAAGATTTTACTGTTATGGTATGACGTGTAGAAATCAACAGTTATTCATCCTTCAATGAAAGGAATAAGGAAGGAATACAAGGAAAGTATTCATAAATTAAAAATGGAAGTTTGTTTATTGTTACAAGTGTTTCAGACTCGAACTACTTATTATCTGTTTATTTTATTGATGCTGGTCACAAATTTTCTTGCTCTTTTTTCCAGCAACTATGACAAAAATTATAAAGGAGATGTTACCCCCAGATGTTCGTGTTGCACGTGATGCTCAAGATCTTTTAATTGAATGCTGCGTAGGTGGGTTGAAATGGCCTTCCATTTCCGATATTAGCCTGCCATTTTAAGTGTTTTAATAACTTCTAGATTATTTACTTCTATCTTTTGAATTCTTTGAACATTATGGTAGTGCCTCTGTTTTCTTTTGCAATAATGCTAAGCTAGCTCTTTAGGCTGACTTTTATGTTGTTTTGGAATTCATCCATGAGGTTACATCATCTGCTCTATATGTTTGTATTCATATATCTTAGAAACTGAAACTCTGGCAAATGGGTAAAATATTTGGAGCAGCTAGCCACTAGAAACTAATATTTCAAAACTGATAATTTTCCTCCAGATGGTTGACAGTAAAAGTGTTATTGGTTAAAAAAGCGGGAGGGTATTCTTCAGAGGAATATGAGGCCAAATCTGGCAGAGGGGGCTTTAGATTGGTGTGGCATAAGTCATAAAGGGCCGTCTACTCCTACCTTAATTTCCATAAAAGCTATTGCATGGACAAATCAATTTTGGGAGGTTGATGTACCTTTTATAAGTTTGCTTCTAAAAAAGCGTCTTTACCCTTGTGAAGAAACTAATCTACTGGGGATTAATTACAGGCTCTAGCCTTTACAAATGGCCCTTGCACCTTGCCTTCTAGATCATCTCCTAACTAAGGCTCTTTATTAGAAGGGGAGGGGATGAAAGTGAATGGAAAATGTTAGGAAGTTAACCATTTAACCGTGTGTAGAATGCTATTAGTCACAGAATTAATGTGGTTAGAATGCGAAAAAAGTAATTGAGTAAACATTTCAGTCTTGTGAGAACTTGGCCATGCGAGCAGGGGAAGACATAGAATGTTTTAGCTGCGAGATTATTAAGTACAAATGCAAATAATTACCTCTAACTATGAGTTCAAAATTATCAAAAGTATTATGGGGTGAGAATAGTCTTTTATCATCCTTATAGAGTCAAATTTATTATTTATTATGATAAGTTGGGTTGAAATTACCAAATGTCTAAGGTCAAAAATATTTTTAGAAAATATCCTATATATAATACATCAAATATTTTGAAATTAAGTGGGTTCAAGTGTACTCATTATTAACATAATGGAGGTGCCCACACATGCAAGACGGTTCCAGTTACCTGTCATAGGAAGCAAGATAACAGCAATTAAGCTTTCAAGTCATACTATATTTATTTGTAACTGATGATGCTTTATTTATGCAGAGTTTATAAATCTCATTTCATCAGAGTCCAACGAAGTCTGTAACAGAGAGGAAAAACGAACAATTGCACCTGAGCATGTACTCAAGGCTTTACAGGTTTTTCACTTGCCTGTTCTTCTCGTTATGTTATTTTATCTACTGTTGAGCCTTTTTTCTATATGCATAATTTTGTGGTCTGTCTTCTGTATTCTGTAAAGGATGTAAGGTATGATATTCTTATGTCCAATTGTTCCATTAGCAGGAGTATGAAACAGTCGTTGTAGCATTTTCTGTCATGTCCTGTATTTTATAGCAACTTAGTATTGTGAGACTAGGCTATCAGTAATCAAGGACAAGGATTTTAGTTATACTATTTCCTTAAAGTCTGTGTTATGTCATGCCAACAGAAAGTTCCGATCGAGACAGCAACTTACACAAGTTTTTCTGTTCTCAAACATTAAACTTTATCATATTTGATATTCTATGTGGTTATTTCTGTACTACGCGAATAATTTTTTCCGGGTTGTCATGAATGATAAGTTAGTCTTGTCTGATGACTTAGGATATTATGTTTTTCCATTGTAAAATTAGTTCCTTGATCTCGAATTTTTTTAAAAAAAAAAAAGAAAAGAAAAGAAATTTGCAGCGTTTTTAAAGTCTTTAAGGTATCAACAGCTATGGTATTATAGGCAGTGACTTTGATAGAGTTTAATAAATTTAATGACAGCCCCTGGATTGTTTAGCTGCTGGGTAATATGATCATACTGAAAAAAAAGGAAAGAAATTATAGTTAGTTTGTCTAAGGAAGGTCTATAAGAATCACTCAAGAAAGAAGAAGATTGGAAATAAATTAGAAAGATGTACTACGTCTTTATATTTGGAGAGATCCTGCTCCACCTCAAAATGACTTCATTAGTTCTTTATTATAAGTTCACTAGATTCTGCAAATAGAGCCTGCTTTTGTAACTAAGCAATGCCAAGGTTCCTGAAAGCTAAATGTGAAAATCGTTTTTTCTTTTCGAAGTGCCCTGCAGTTGCAGCTTTAACCTTCAATACATCATTAATTTTCTTTCTTACACCCTTTTTATAGTTCTCTCTTTTTCTTGTCTCATATCAAAGTTTGCAATTTAGTTTTGGCATAAGACTCATGTCTTTATTGTTTTGAGAATAGTTTTCAGACTTGACTGGGTTACATGATACCTGAAATATAATTAGCTAGATAGCAGTTTGATTGGAATGTTGGATAAATTTGACAACTGGAGGTTCATTTTGTGAGCAGAGTTTTAACATTCATACAACTAATCTTCTATTTCAGGTTCTTGGGTTTGGGGAGTACATTGAGGAGGTCTATGCTGCATATGAGCAACATAAGCTTGAAACTATGGTAAATGTTTTTCTGAGTTAGTATCTTGATTTGTGTTTAAGTAATTAATTTTGTCCCTGGTCTTGCAGTGTATCTTGAGAAATGGATTGTTCTATTAAAAAAAAATCCTTGAAACTTAAGGCAACTAGAAAAATATTGAAAGTTTTTGTAAATGTTCATCCATCCCGGAAAGGAAGGTTTATCATGTTCAGCCATTCTATTTGTCATGTAGCACAGTGGCCAAGTGAAATTATGAACCATGGATCTGCCGCCTATGTTGATTCTATTTAAAAGATTTAGCAACGCTAACTCATTTTTAAAAGCATAGGACAGTGACATCGGTTGTTTTAAAGCTCCGAAAGGGCCTGCACTGATGGTGTATTTCTGAAACGTTCTGCAGCAGGACTCCTTGAGAGGTGGAAAATGGAGTAATGGAGCTGAAATGACCGAGGAGGAAGCAGTGGCTGAGCAGCAGAGAATGTTTGCAGAAGCAAGGGCAAGAATGAATGGGGGCACTGCTCCCCCAAAGCAACCTGAGGTTGAACCAAGTTTAGAAAGCTAACTGTAGAGTTTTCTTTTCTTCAATAGGCAAGAATCCTTGACTCATCTTACATTTGTGCTTGTAGTATTCCTCATGATGTACAAAAAGCCATTGGTGAGTCCACTCACCAATGTGGGTAGTGGACATGCTCCTTGATATGTATTTTCTCTATGGATTGTTGTCTATAATTTAGTGTAATTAGTGAGTTTCTCCAAATTGATCTTTGTCTCAGAAGCATCATATATGTATGTACATTCCCGGTATCTTATTTCTAATATCGATCCTCAATTATATAGTCCATAAAGCATTTCTAGGTTATGAAGAAAAAAGCCTTTCCATTAGTCTGCCCTCTCTACCGATAAACAACAGAACTTGATTTTGTGTTTAGTTAGTCACCACCCGTTGAGCCAGAATTGGCCTATTGGTCGGGCACTTTCATATCTAAAGTAGGCAAAATTACAAGCCCACCCAATTGAGTTGAGAAATCCTATGCTAGATTAGATGGGTGAAGTTTTGGTACTAAGTAATACCTGACTTTTAGGATAAATCATCGCCCCATTTTTTGGAAGGAAATTGTGAGGAATTTTATGCTTAGTTTTTTTTAATCTCGGCGAACTCTCTAATTAAACTTATCTTTAATTAACTGAGAGAAACAATACATACTGTTACTTTTTTAAATTTAATTCTATACACCTTGACCGGTGAAGAGAAAATAAATTTTCTTTACTTTCATAACTTGGTTTCGTCTGTCTACTGGAAGTATTATTTATCTGATTCAAGAAAATAACATATTTATTCGGGACAAAGGCTTATGACTTGGGTTAGAGATAGTGATTTTCAAAGCATGCTGGAGAGGTAATTTAAAATGAAATTGTTGGAATGGATAGGAATAGGAGAGGGGGAGTGGGTCTATTTGAATGAAGTGCGAAAAGGAACAAGTCAAGGGGTGTGTTAGTGGGGGGTCCACCAGACAGTGAGGTGTAAATGTCGCAGGTTGGTAGGGTTTTGTAGAGTGTAGAGGCAACATGAAGGCATGAGGATTCAGGTGAGAAGGTCAGGTCAGGTGCACGTTTACACTACAAGACAGATTTGTGTTGTTAGTAGTAGTAGACGTAGATTTATTTACAGTTTACAGAGAATATTATAATATGTCTGCTCTGCTTCCGCCTTTGTCCCTCTCCTTTCTTTTTCCTCTTTAGTTATAGTTCAATTATCTGTGTAAATGATTGTTAAATTTCTATAATGGGTTTTCACATATTAGCTTAAAGTGTGTTTAATTGAAATGGTAGGAAGAGTTTTTGTTGGGAATTAGAAGAAGGTTAAGGCTTACTGTTTGAAGTCAAAAGGAAAGAGAGTTTGGGTCAAGCAAAATCCTCTCTGCCCCACAAGAAAGTGAAGTTACACATACATACATTTGTCCCCTTAGATTCCTTTCCTTTCTCTTTCTATTTCTTTTGTTTTTTGTTTGTTACCAATATCTGTTTTGTGGGTCAGCTTCTGTCTCTTTTGTCAGGATTCTCTGCAAAAGACCTCTCTACAAAACCCAAGAATTAAAATGAGAATGAGACAGTTCTAATTAATGATCCCACAAGTTTCTTCTCTTTTAAACCTTAACCTTCTCATTGGTTTTTCTGCTTTTCTCTACTCTTTACCACAGACACCTCATTAGTTTCCATGGCAAAACCTTCCCAAGATCATTTCTCCTCAAAGAGGCACTTCCATTGGACCAAAAAGGTTGGAACTGAAGATGCTGTTGATGATCATCATCCATTTCCAACCTTCAAGTCCGAGGAAGACAGAAAACCTAGCCTCAAGACTGCTCATGCTACTAATAATTCCTTGTCTACACCAAGGAAGAAACTGCCGGCTGTTGCAGTTTCTCGCCTCCGGTCAGTCCTTACAGCGTTTGGCCGAAACCGAGCAAATCTAGCTCTCGGTCTCGGTCCGAGAGTAGTCGGCACCCTTTTTGGGTACCGGCGAGGACATGTCCATTTTGCATTCCAGAAAGATCCCAGTTCGCCGCCGGCTTTTCTTGTGGAGCTGGCGACGCCAATCAGTGGATTGGTTAGAGAAATGGCATCTGGGTTGGTGAGGATTGCATTGGAGTGTGATAAGGAGAAAGAAGAAGAGAAGATAAAGCCA
The DNA here is from genome assembly GCF_000150535.2 of Carica papaya. The sequence goes on along the minus strand of NW_019014679.1, from coordinate 799,739 downwards.
GTGAGGCTGCTGGAGGAGACTGTTTGGAGGACTTACTGCAATGGCAAGAAATGTGGGTTTGCTACCAGAAGGGAATGTGGGGTTAAGGAGTGGAAGATTTTAAAAGCTGTGGAACCAATCTCAATGGGTGCTGGCGTTTTGCCTGGAAACAGCGAAGGAGAGGGCGGTGATCAGTCGGGAGCCGATGGAGAGCTGATGTACATGAGAGCTAAGTTTGAAAGAATTGTTGGGTCAAGAGATTCTGAAGCTTTTTATATGATGAATCCTGATAGCAATGGAGCTCCTGAGCTTAGTATCTATTTGCTTAGAATCTGAATCAAACCGCTGGTAAAAGTTTGAATTTAGTTTCTTTCTTCTTTGAGTCTCTTGATTTCATTCAGAAGAGAGTTAAAAGCAAGAACAAGGGAAGACATGTTTAATGTTCTAAGTCTGAAAATGGTTTTTTTTTTTGGGTTATTTCTCAGTTTGAAGGGAAAAAAAAAGGAAAAGGGAAAGAGGGGGGGAGGGGGATTTACTTTAGCTTTAGTTTGGAGGGAGGGGGGGCCAATACATATAACAATATGATGGTAGAGGTGTGGGGGAGGAGTTCATTAAGGTGTATATGTATATAGTTTTTTTCTCTCTTTTTTCTTTCTCCCAATCTTTTGTTGAACGATGAGATACTAAGCCCTAGCTAGCTAATGCAAATCATTATTACATTCATTTTTCTCTTTCCTTTTCTCTCTCTCTTTTTTTTAATTTTTTTTTTTGTAATTTACTTAAGTAGTCAAGTTAATATCGATGGATTTTAACTTTTGCAATCAATAATTTTTCATAAATATGTATGATGGAACCATATATCATATTCATTAGCATCACCATAAATTTGAACTCAACAATATTAACTATATAGATTCTAATTATAATTTTTAAAAAAATTATTTTTTTCACATGTTAATATTTAATTACTACTATTTGATATGTTTTTAATATGATGTAATAATTTTAATTTTTTTGTTACAAAATTAAATATTTAAAACAAATGGGTAATACACAAGATCAAATTCTAACTAAAAAAATATTAGAAATTAAATTGTAACTTCATATATCTTAAATTTGATAATTTACTTAATAATTTTGCACAACATGTGCATGTTACCAATAATTTTAGTAAATTTTTAAACTAAATGACAAGTATAGAATGTAATTTTTTATAAGTTATTAATACAAATAGCATATTTATCAATGATTACTTACACAAAATTTTTCTTTTTATGTGTAAAGAATATGAATTAATTATGATGGAAGGGGTTATTTATTACAATAAGTAACAAATTATAAGAACCCTAATAGTTTTATTTTCATCATTTTTGTCCACAAACTTTATACTTGGAATAAAAATGATTGATGCAAGTTCTCTTTATTTTGGTTAGATTTGCACAAATGATCCTTCATTATACATTTTATATGTCTCTCTAAGATAGATATATATATATATATATATAACTAACAAAGGGTAAATTTACATTTGTATTTTGTTGGTGGATGAGGTCATGCATTTGTCATCTAAGTTTATTAAGTGATTAATTAATGTATTAATTAAGAAAACTGTTTTAGTGTGTGGTTTGCTCAAGGACAATTGTTAATCTTCTATTATAAATGAATTTTTTAAATATATATATATATATATTGCAATGATACTTGTAGGACAATTAACTATATTATTGTTTAAAATGGTATTAAAATCAAATCTTTAAATTGTGTGTGTGTGTGTGTATATATATACATATATATATATCAATAAACAATATAATAAAATTCCAGCATTTGGTCCAAAAGTTCAAGATGTTCCAATCATTGCTTTATTCCATAATTTTGTGAAAATTGATCCCAAGAAATTTTTTTTAATCAAACCCTAATCATAGAACTCATCAAAACCCCTAGAAAAAAAAAAAAGAAAGAAAGAAAAAGAAAAGAAAAATCCAGTCTCTGACATCAGAATAATAAGCCTTTCTGATTTGTTGACTGCTTTACACCAGCTAAGCACATGATTTTTTTTTAGATTTTATAAAACTCACCACTTTTTATATTTATCACTCAAATTATATTTCCAGAAACTATAGAATTAATTCCAATCTACAACTTGACCCACCAAAAAAAAAAAAAAAAAAAACTTTTTAATTGGGTGTTATTATAATTTTAAATCGTATAAAAATTTTAAAATCTTATTATGATATTGCTTCAATCTCAAATTTACACGACCATAAAAACAAAAAAAATATATATATATATATATACACATAAAGAAATAATTGATAAGATTAGAAATTTGAATAGTGGGTAAATGTTCATTAATCTCAAATTATAAAGATATGTAATTGATTTGGACCCAGAAAAATAATTTATTGTACAAATGGTTATACAAACACTACGGACTCCTATATTAATATAATACATCAAAATATATATATATATGTAATGTGAGACTATTACCCTTACGAAAAGCTTTCCATTTCTGGTGAAGAGAAAAATATATGAAGAAGAAGAAGAAGAAGAATGGATTACAGCTGGGGACAAAACCCGAACAAATCCGTTATAATATATATTAATTTCATGATGATGATGAATCGAGAGATCTTAATTTATATTTATATTCGTTACTCACAAAAGATTCAAAAGTTGTTGGCTGCAAAATACAAACTTGGTTTTTTTACATTTATATTTTATTATTTTTATCGATTGTTATTACGTTTAATACAGAGTAGCCATGGTGGTCTCCCAATATTTTATCGAATAATTTATTTTACAATCATCTTCTAAATCTTATATTATATTATGTTTTTTCATCATGCATTTAAACTTTAAAATTATTATATAATAAAACCATGTTTCCTATTTTTACGAGACAGACGTATGTAATTTTTTTAAAATTACCAGTACTCAGCTTTCAGTTTGTTTATCACCATCAGATCATAATTGCTCCAATGAATGAATTTTGGCATAAAGCTTTGGAAGTGCAGCGCCGCTTTGGGCTTTTTCTTTAATCCTTTGCCGCCGGCTTACACTGCCCTACTTGTCTTCCTTCCTCACCTCTCCATTTAGGCCACTTTGTGATTGCTCTATATATATACACACACACACATATATATATATATATATTTCAAATCATTATTATTATGTGGTATAAATTATGTTTAAGTAAAATTGGAACACAATTATTTAAAAGCTCATTTTATTCAAACATGTGATCAAATTGTTTGAGATCATTATATTTACCAACATACATACATACATATATATACTTACATAAATAGGAATCTCTGTCCTTTTTTTTTGGGGGGGGGCCTTGGGTAATGATGAGAATAGGGCATTTCCCATGACCCAGCCCTACATGGTGGAGTAGCTCAACACTACATAACTCCTTTTGCTTTCTGTAAAAGATAAAAAAAAACATGCGCCACCCAAACCCATTGTCTTCTATTTTAAGTTTTTTAAGAAGCTTAATTTCTATGATATACAATTATTATTACTTTAATTAATTTACTTACCCACAAGAGTTGGTATAGCAATTTTCTTATATATATATATATATATATATATATATATCTAATAGCAATCATCTTTCTTTTACATTTATTTGATTATAAAACACATATACACATTTATATATATATACATGGTATCACATAGATGTAAGTAATTTAAGAAATGAAGTATAAAATCTGGTATCTCCTTTGCAATTAAACTGTTCACTGGCTGGTCTGCTATTTGTGCCATTAGATTCTGTGCATAAACATTCCTATTTGTTTCTGGTGTCCCACCCACCTCCCAATTATTTAATAATAAACCCATTAGTTTAATTAGGTTAAACAGGATTATCTTGTATTAAAATTAGATAAATCCTTCCAAATGGGTTTACTGTCATCATTATTAGTTCTTTTTCTGGCTATTTCTATGATTTTCAAGCATAATGTGCTATGGGCAGAACCTGGCTATGCTAAGATTTGTGTATGTATATCTACATATAAGCAGAAAAAGTGTAGGACGAAGATGAAGATTCTAATTCTCTGCTTGTGTAAACATTACAGAATTAGTGTATATATTATAATCCCTATTTGAAGAGAATTGTAAAATAACTAATAAATTTTTGACTTCTATAGAATAACACAATGAAATCCCCCCATGATGGTTTTGCCAGTGGATGAATTGGAAACAATAAGAAACAAAACTGGCCAAAACTTACAAGCACTTAAACTTACATATATACTTTTTCATAGGGCTTTCACAAGTTTCACAACTGTGCATAAACATTCCTACATAGTGCTTTCACAAGTTTCATGATATATAGAGTTTATTGATTATATCGTTTATTTCTAAACGATTAAAATTTCTCTGGATATACGAAAATCCATAGGCATTATGCTTTCGAGGTATACGACAATAACACCCTTTCAAAAAAGAGTCTAAGGTATACATTCCGAAGTAGCTTCCTGCTAACTCTTAAGAAAAGTTTTGAAAGAACAAGAGACTGAATCATATCTAACTGTAAACCGAAAACTAAAGTAAGCTTATGTGCATTTTTGTGGGTCTACAAACATGGAGACCGCATAACTGTGACAGAGCAATTATAAGAAGATTGATGGTAACATCAATGGAAGAAATCAAATTTGAAAAAGAATAACCTTAACAAACTGTAAACATGTTCTTCTTCCCTTCCCGAAGCTCAGTCTCTTCCCGTTGAATTCCAACTTGAGAAGAAAAACATGTTCATTTCAGGAAACTTGTTTGTTTTATCCCTCTACTTGGCATGTTACTGCTTCAATTCTTCAAGCCTTTTTACTGGCAAAACCTGGCTGCATTATGCAATTTACAACGTGCGGTCCCAACAAGAACACAAACCAGAAACATGGATATGCAAGCTGCATCAGTATCAGAAGAAAGAAACTTATATATGTATGTACTAATTAAAGAGACTGAGGGAAGCCATGTTCAAACCTAAGGGGAAACCGAAGGTGCTAAGGGGCATATTCTATTGGGAAAAATCATTTTTAATACGATAAAATGCATTGTCTAAATTCTATATAGAATTCCATGCAAGGTTAATTTTTTTAACTTCTAATAGAATAATATTCTTTGAACTAATAGTGGATTTGTAAATGAATTTAACAACTTTTCTGGGTTTGTTCCCAACATAGATTTAGAAATCAGAACAACTCTCTCTTTAAATGAGTAGAATGGAGCCAAAATCCATACCTGAAGAAGCATAGAGGGAGCTGCAAAAGCCTCAGAATTAACATGGCTTCTGGTTTTTCTTCCATTCAATGTAGCAACTGATGGACTGTTAGCTGTTGTTATGTCCCAGAAACTTCTTTTTTTAGCTGTTGGGGCTGGTGATCGAAAACGATAACTTGGGCTCTTCAACTCGCTATTGCTTGGCTCCTTTGGCCGCAAGCTTGCCCTTGTGACAACTCTCTTCACCCCTTCCATACCTGGTGGCTTCTCACCCTTCCGGGAAAGCTCACGAATACAATCATCTTTCTGCTTTAGCTCTGCACCATGATTCTTCTTCATTCTCTCAATCTGTGCTTCTAATGCCTTCACTGTCAGCTGAAGCTGTTTAACAGTTTGGTCTGCTCCCTTTTTCTTGGATTCTGGTGTGAAACATGTTCCAGCCAAGAACGTGGATCTAGCTTTTCTTTTCTCATTTGGTTGGGAAGTAGATGGCGGAGTCATGAGCGATGTAACTGAAGAAGGGGTAGGAGAATTTGCAGCTAAGGAATGTGCCTGGAGGGCCAGTACCTTCTGCTGCAAGCGTGCTAATTGCACACGCAATTCGCGATTCTCTTTCTGCAACTCAAGCAGTAGCTTGGCCTGATCAGTTCCGGATTCAGGCACTTGAGGTACTTCTTCATTTCCATCACATTCCTGAAGCTGTGCAGGATGGAGATGAAATGATTTATCAACACAACCATGAAAGACCATGTGCTTTTTTGTGTTGTCTTAGTGGTAGCTAATGAAATGCAGCAAATTTGCAAACTTCTTAAAGACAGCTGAATGAAAATTGTAGTACCTTGGTTCGAATTTCCTTGGCTCGATCAGCCCAATGCAGGGTATTTTGAGTTTCACCAAATGAGAGATTGCTTGGACTGATATTAGCAATCATCACAGTATTACAAGCTCCCCCCAACGAGTCCTTGAGAAGTTGTGTGAGCTTTGAGTTCCGAAATGGAATGTGCTTCTTACCCTCTACAAGGGCATTGATGCAGCTACTCAAGGCAAGCAGTGACCTGTTTATGTTGGCACCCTCTAGTGATCTAAGTGTTCTTTGATCAGTTGCAAGTGCTCTTTCTGAACCAGCAAGATCAATGAGAGACAGCTTTCCCACTCTATTGACAACATTCATCTTGGCATCCCTGACATGGTATTCAACCAAAACCTGCAAGGAACACGATAATAAGATCTTAGAAATTAACTAGAAATATAGAACAAAGTACCAACCAAATCAAAAACAACAAAGAAGGCCAAGAAAATCCGTAGCCACCTGCAGAATAGCATGGGAGCGCGAAGATGTCTCATTGGCACGAGTTGGTTCAGTAGTTCTGTTCTGGTTTCCTCGTTGAAGCAATGCCATTACCTAACAGAATAGAGTGTAAACTGTTATCTATCTGTCATTTTTTTAGGCAAATAAATTGTTAATTTCTGAATAAGGATGTAGGAAATGTAGCAAAATACTTCATCTGTGGAGTAAGCTCTGTATTGTGTTAGACCTGCTGCTACAATTCCCTGTTTAAACATTTGAAAACCATTTTCTTGTTAGGTCGGTGTTTCAAGATTAACAGCACTAAATACTCATAAATTTAGTTAATTTATCAAATTTATAACAGGATTTTTAGGGCTTCTTTTTGCAGGAGAGAATTGGAAGCAAAGTGGATTGGGAGTAACATCTATATTTTTCAGTTTGTCACTAGCATTTTTCCATGTCTAATTAGCAATGAGATGAATAAAAACATAAGCAATGCCAAGCAAGGTTTTAGCTTCCAAATATGAAGAAGCAACATGCATAGCCTTTAAGAAAAAATTCCTAATACCTGCAGAATAAAAATCAGTGGACCCATTTTTCATTCATGCATAAGAAACAAACCTGTTTGTCTTCTCTGAGGACTAAAGGTCTTTCCAGGGGAGAGCAAATCCCTCACAGTTTCATTATAGACCTCAAGATAGGAGAGATGAACTAAATGATTTCCATCATAACTCCTCTGTCTAATTTTTGTGAAGATATCCCTAATGGCCAAAACCATTACTCCTGGATTTTCCATTGTCCCCAGCATAGTATAAGTTTTTCCAGCTCCCGTCGCGCCATAGCAGAATACTGACCCGTTCCTTCCTTGCAGGACTGCTTCCACAAGCTCAGCCGTTCTGAAAATTTACAATCTATTCTTTAGTCTAAGTTCTCTCTGTGAAATAGGCTATGTGATGCTTTTCAAATGATGGACAACTTAGGTGGCAATAGGAGTTTGAAAAGATATTCATACTTATGTTTCAGGAAACACTTGCAGCATTTTCTTTTAAATGGTAAACCGTCATTGATCTTTGTGTTTGTTTTGTGAGAAAAAAAAAAGTATTACAAAAGGATTTGATAAGTGTATTAAAGATATAACCAGTACAACATCCCAAAACTTATATGCAACAATAAAATATGCCTAATCTTATATATAAGTAAATAATTGAACTATATTAATACATAAATAATAAACTTGGTATAAAATTAAACTTTTTCCTGAATTTTGTTCAACTTCATTATTTCACAAAACTGTCATGTTTCTTTCTGTTTCTTTGCTTTAACTACAGTTCTCTAAGATAAGCAGTGCGGCAGCATGATACATAGCAGCAAGTATTTAGATAACATGCTGTAAATGGAAAGTTCTGTAGCATCATAAGATATAAATTTCCAGGCAAAATTCTACAACAGTTCCCAAAACAGCAATATCTGATCTTTATGGGATTAATAAAACAAAACTGTATCTAAACATAGAAAAAGTCTATATAAAAGCAGATTCAATACTATAAGGTTATTTAATAAGCAACTAACACATTTACATACTTACGTGGTAGTGTAAACTTCTTGCTGAGAAGTGGAATCGGGAAAGGAAGCATCGAAAGTGAAATGCCGCCCGCGAAACCTCTTTAGCCTAAGATAATCGTGTTCATTTGCAAACTCAGTTAAGTAAACATCTCTTCTGTTCACGATCCTCACGCAACACCGGGAACCAGCTTCTTTCTCCTTCTTGGCCATGGGTCTGAGCCTCACGAACACCAGAATTCGGCTGTGACCCCCGATAGTTTTCTCAGTAACAGTCTCCGTTTTCTCTGATTCTTGCACAATTTTATTCCCATTAGCAATTATTCTAGGTTCTGCTTGCTGCGACAAGGTACCCATGGAGAGCTTTCTTGCGACTGTGGTTGAGGTATTTGCCTTTTCTTGTAGCGCATGAAGCGAACCCTACGATTTATCAGGACCCATCACCCATGTTCTCCTTCGCGTCGTCTAAAGGCGGCTGAGGCAAAACAAACGTCCTCGTGATTTTCGAGTTCGCCATTGCGGGAGCTGCGGTGGGAAATGTGGGTATGGTGTTTTCTCTCATCAATTTCCGGGTTTCTTTTTCCTCTTTTCTCTCGTCTTTCTTGCAAGAAGTTAGAAGGTCGACACTAGGGTGAGTTGAAAATCTCTTCTCTTCTGGTTTTGGGGATGAGTTCCTGAGAGCTTGCCGAAGCCTTCTTCTGTTGCTCATACAAGAGGGTCAGAGCTCTCATTTTCTCTTTCAAGCCATGGTGTGGATTTCTGAGTGCAAGATTCACATGACTAACTTCTTGATCTGATTTAGAACTTGTCTTTTGCTCTGAGTCCAACCCATTCTGCAGATGATTAACGTTTTGGGACCTAGTTGATACAGGCATTTTGCTTTTTCTCTGAAATTTTTCTCACTATCCAAACATGCCTAGATGAATTTTCCTCGAACCCGGTCGGAAGAAGATTCAAAGACCAAAGAGCTGGAAAATGTGGCCGGAAAATCAACGGAAAAAAACTGAGGTTGTGGAGATCAAGCTATAGAGAAATGGAAAGGGAGGGAAAGATGAGGATTCTGTGCGGTGATTAGCAAGTTTTGGTGAATAATGGCCGTCGATCTAAGTGTGATGAACGGTTAGCAGTTAAGCTGGGGGATAGGTTTTTGAATTGAAAGGTTTCTACTGGAACTCAACTTTTTGCTTCCTCCACTCTACTTTGTCACATTTTTCGACTCGCCAAACAGCACGTGGAGTGTAAATAGTGTTTAGTGAATGGCAGATAGGAAAATCTTTTTTTAATATAATTTTAAATGAAAAAAGTTTTTGAATTGGGTTTATAATTGTAACGGTCAAAATATTGTCAGTCCCACCAAACGGTTTAGCTCTCGGGTCCCACTTGAAATTTTGATATTTGCATGAGAACCCCTCCCACTTCTCGAAATTCGAAATCATATTTTTTAAAAATGAGAAAGGTAATAATAGTAGGGATATTCAGTGCTCCTCAGCTCCGTGGTACCCCATGAAATTCGTTTTGTCAACTATTATAAACCGTTGATTAATAAGGGATCAAATTAATGGACGGTCCTGATCATAGCTACTTAACTCGCCTTTCCCTCTCTATTCATAAAAAAGAAAACTCACACTAACCATAGAAACTGGATATATATGTATGTAATTAAATTATAAATTATAATACAACCATAAATTCATTTTTTATCTTTTAACTTTGGTCGGATTTTTCTTTAAAAAAAATTATGAAATTCAACCAAGTTGAAAGAAAGTATTAATTAATATTAGAGATTAAGAAATAGATAATATTCAATCATATTAAATTAAATAGTTACTAAATAATTATTCAGTCTTAATTATGATGTCACAGATTTAGTGCAAAGGAAGAGTAAGCTTTAACAATAACAATATGATATAATTAATATCCAATCGTACTCATTAATTCACGCTTAATTTCGAATTCACTAATTAATATATCATAATAAACTCTTTAACAAATTACTACGCTAATTAACACCCCAGATTTTCAGTTAACATATAACCAAAATTTTTATCCACTACTTATTATTTATTTTAAAATATTATTTATAAAGTTTAAAATAATATTATAACATAACTAAAACTTAATAACAAATAAAAAAAATAACATTATAAAATTATAAACTTAAATATTTAATAATTATATACACATACATATTTAAAATGTAATTATGCATACGTACGAGGTAGTCGAGGAAACCATTAAATTCATACATATTTTATACCCATTCCTGATTTTTAATTTTTTATTTTGATTCATCTCATTTGTAACAGTTCGTAATTTAAAAGAAAATAAATTATAAATTAAATGTGGAAGCGAAATAATAAAATTAGGGTTTACATTCATTATACAATAATTTTGAATACTCAATAAAATTACGAGAATGACCCTTCTAAAAAAATAACAAAAAAATCAAAGAAATAAATAGAAAGTAAACAACAGTGCATCCTATTCCCAACCCTTTTGTAGATCATGATCGAAATCTGAATTTTGGTCATCTTAATTGGAAATGGTTAATGAAATAATAAGGTCCACTATTCCAGTAAAAATATCATACTACTCACCGATACATAAATGAAGGTTGATAAAAATCGTAAAAATAACTAATTGAACTATTAATTTAAGTAAATTTATTTACCATAAATAAAATCATTTATTGTACATTTATCGTAGTGAAATTTTCAAAACCGACCTATAAAGGTAATAAAACAACATCATAATCTCATATTCAATTAATCAGAACAACAACTTTTCTTTTTATACTGCTTACCAGTATCCACGAGGGTCTATAGGGATATCCCTACTACGCGCGAACCCTTATTGTATAACACCAACCTTATAGTTGCACAACGAACAATTAGTGTCTTATCACCCATTTTCAACCCATTAAGCACAGCACATGCAACATCTATCACTACTGGATCCTGAGATATCTTGCACATTTAGTTCACCAGCTAATCAGAATCATCTAAGACCTCTAAATTATTCTTTATATGCACAGATATACACCAATACCATGGCTTAACTTGGCTCAAAGATCAAACCATAATAAAATAATAAATAATTTTTAGACCTTATTAAACCAAACTATAAGCTTTTTAAGGATTGAATTTACTTACCTTATAAACACAAAAACCATGTCTTTTAGAATTCCTTGTATCTTTATCCTTAAGAAGGTTAAAGCCACGGAGAGGGCTGCAACAGATCATGTGAGAAGCATTTGAGTATTAGGATTAGCTTAATAGAATTATTTTACAAAATATGGAGGGTTCATAGAGGTCCATGTTAAAAATGACAATGAGAAAGGGGCAGAAAAGCTAAAGCTAAGCTCACACCCAAAAGATTATAGTAACTCTCTTATTTGTGCTTCAGTAAAGTAATATGGCAATCCACCCACAAAGATTCGATTAGGTCCTTCTACTCAAGCAATTGCTCTAGCATGATCAAATGGTAAATAAAGTGACATATTTTTCAAGAAAATTGACCATGACAAAAAAGAAAAGCACAAGCATGAAACCACCATGATAAACACAACCAATAATTTATGGATTGGGTTGAGGAAGCAGATTGTGAAAGACCATCAAATAATGAAAAACCACAATAATTTGGGAAGTCAATGATCATGACAAAATTACTAAAAGTAATGGACAAAGAAATAGATGATACTTATCAAATTAATTTATACATGCAAAAATTACGAAATGGCTTTTTGGAGTAGAAACATTGTCAAATAACCGGCCGTTCTCATACCCCGTTCGGTATGAGCACCAAAAATATCATTCTTCAATACTCCATTCAGTATGAGGGTAAAACACACCGTCTCTATACTTCGTCCGGTATGAGCGCCAAAATACCAATCATCGATACCCTATCTGATATGAGACAACATTCACGGTAGGGTTCCTAATGTACTCGATTCGTCCATCATCTCTCATAATATCCAGTAATACTACTATTCATTCATTCAATTAATCAAGTAATTCTCCGTTTACATTTAATTTTCAGTTCTACAATTTAACTGTAAATTACGTAAAACAAGCAATAAATGTATAAAAGAAGCACAACTGAATCATCTTGTCAACTCTAGCGTATTATTATGCATTTAAAACTGTATATTCAATCAATCAGTTAAAACAGAATAAATAGTGATAAATAACTAGTTCCGGCTATATTAGTAACCTATAATTAATTATCGATATTTTTTAAATTACATAAAACGTCGTATTATTTATAATTAAACTTCAATTCCATAACAAATAATAAGGTGAGAGATTCTTATCGGAATCGGTATTCGAAATACTAAACTTTCAGCTGCGCCTACTAACGGTCTCAAGGTTTTCTAAATTTTTCTTTAAAGACTAAAACACGCTTCAAGTATCTAGAAATACAAAAAAAAAAAAAAAACTCAAAATCGGTGTTAAAAACCTTTTTTCGCTAATTTTAGAATTTTGGTACAGTAGCACCGCGATGCTCCAGCGATGGCACTGCCGTCCGCGGTAGTGGTTTGCCTCGAACTAGTCATTTTCAGCCGATTTTATACTCAGCGATGCGAGAAAATACGTTAAGGGGTTTTGGTTGGCCGAAAAAAATCAAAAAATAGAAATTTACCAGCGGCGGGGTTTTCCGATGCGGCGGCTCCGCTGGCTCATCTTCGTGGTTGAACATTTTTTTGGGTCAACCTGTGGAAAACATAATGGTGAATACAATAATGGAAAAATCGCACGAAACGAGAATCAGAAAGGGTGTTATTGGAGACAGTTTTTATTTTTTTCTGCGACGGTGCCTCTAGGCTTTACTCGTGGTTTTCGGCTCATCCGCTGGTCTTTTTGCTTAGGTTTGGCAATAAGGGTATTCAAAATTAAATTTCAAGCAAATAAATTTTTTTTTACCTTTTTTTGGCGGTCGGAGGTGGCTCTGGCGCAGCAAGGGGCGGCGGTCAACTCCTTTCTCTGGTGATTAATTCTTATTCTTTAGCAGGGGCAGGTAGCTAGGGTTAGGGTTCGGTGTGAAGTAAAATATTTATATCTGTTTCTTTTTAATCTGGACCGTTTATTGCGTTTAATCTCGATCGTCCGATCGCATTTAAAGAAAAAATGAATGTGGACCGTTCATCGCGATTTGATCTGAACTGTACGATCGCACCTGAGGAGGGAACAGATCCGAATTGTCCATGCGCGCGGGAACAAATTCAGACCGTCCGATCGTGGGCACGTGAATTGCCAGCGTGACCTCCCGCGTGGCACCGAGTCAGTGTGCCTTGCCACGAGACACGCTCCGGTTCGTCGGAATTGCTGACTAGACGATCATGCGTGACACATTTTTTTAAAATTACATTTTAACCCCCTAGTTTTCGATTTTTTTTTTCAAAAATATCATTCGAACTCAAATTTTCATCAATTTTTTTCAAAATTTTTTTCAATTTTATCATCTACTTATTTTTTTCTTAATTTTTAAATTAAATAAAAATTTAAAAATTTAAAAATTATATTTTATATATTAATTTTAATTTTTAAAATCAATCTCTAGCCAAATTTCGGGATCGGATATAATATTATTATTTTTCAATTAAAAGTTTTTATATGTCTCGTTCTAAATAGATTGTAACACCTAATAATTTTATTATTATTATTATTAATTTTTAATTTAATCTATTTAGTTTATTTTGTAATTATTAAAATTTTAATTGATTTATTTAATTTAATTTAATAAAAATAAAAATAATAATAATGATAAAATTGGGTAAAAATATTATTTGGATTTAATTGAAATTGATTTTGAGAAAAAGGGGTGAAAATTTAGATTTTTGGGGTATTTTTAAAAAGAAAATCGAAAATCGAAAATCGGGGGTCAAAACGTAATTTAGAAAAGTTGTGCCACGTCAGCACCAAGTCAGCAGCCACGTCAGCGGCCCAGTCAGCAGCCCTGGCCAACCAGAACGCGCCGCGTGGCAAGGACACGCTGGCCAGGGGACGGGCCACGGGGGCGATCCGCGTGCGCGCGATCGGACGGCCTAGATCCGTTCCCGCGCGCACGGACGACCCAAATCAAACATGCGCACGGACGGCCCAGATTCACGCGCACGGACGACCCAGATTCAATCAGGCACGGACGGCCCAGATTGCATCGCGATGAACGGCCCAAATTTAATCCCAATTAAATCGCGATCGAACAACCCAGATTCAATCTTGGTGGACGGTCAAGATTAAAAGGCGAAGGGTATAAATACCCCCACCCACACCGGACCAAAGAAACCCTAGCCACCAGTGCTCGCCGGAGAAGAAGAACCAGTCGCCGGAGGAGCCGGTTGCTGCCACCCGCCGCCGCACCGGGGAAGTTTTCGACCGCCGATCGAGGTAATTTTTCTCTCCCTTGCTCGTTTTTCGACGCTGAGTCCACCTATGGCCAAACCGGAGCCAAACCACCGGCTAAACGGCCAGAAAACTCAGCCGAAACCCAGCGGCGCCACCGCGCCCCTCCTCGGTTTTTACCTCCGATGAGGCCCTTCCCGGCCTCCGTTCGATACAAATTTTATACCACTGTGATCACCGTTCTTTTCTCTACAGGTTGATTGGAGCCGAATCACCAAAACACGATTCACGCTGGAGAGCCACCGCACCCGAGAGCACCGCCGCCGGTAACCTTCGATTTTTTGTGATTTTTTGGCCCACCGAGGGTCCTAGGGTTGTTTTATCGCAGGGACCGATGCAAGTGTGGCCGAATTCGGCCGGAAACGGTCGAAAACGGCCAACCCGAGGTGAATCGCCACCGTCGTCGCCGGAGCACGGCAGAGCCGCCGTGCCGGAATTGCGATATTGGCCGAAAGGGGCCCTGGGTCTAATTTGAGATTTTTTGGGACACGTGCAGGTACCAGTAGTGCGTTTCAGTTTCCCGGGAAAAAATTCAGGAAAAATTAGGGACAGTCTGTAGGCACACTGTAGAGCCGTATTCAGACCCCGAAACAAGTAAAGACCCCTCATCCTATTTCCTATCACGGTATTAAAGTTCAATAAATGATAAAACGGTATTTCATGAATCAATAGATGTGTTAAATTGTTTAAGGTTGCTAATGGAGTCTGAGTCTGGTGTATTTGTCGGTCAATTATTGTTTGTTCTATTTTACAGTTTTAAATGCAGTATGATGCCTGATGTTTTCATTTCATGGTTTCATGTGCAAATATCACTGTTTTATTGATTATGGGTTGAATGACTGAGAACCCGATGTTGTGTGTTGTCTTGTTTGGCATAAATTACTGGTTTACTGGTTTGTGTGTGATTTGATGATGCTGACCGAGGAAAAAGGAATAAAAGGTAATGTAAATTGATAATTGTATAATGTGGTCAGCTTGACTAGATATCCTGGGAGATGGTGAACGGACCGGATCTGTAGGGAACCCTACCGGGATTGTGGTCTCTCATACCGGACGGGGTATGAAGACCTTATGTGTTTTGGCGCCCATACCGGACGGGGTATGGGGACAACCTGTTTCACCGTCATACCGGACGGAGTATTGAGGTTTATGGTTTTGGTACCCATACCGGACGA
Organism: Carica papaya; assembly: GCF_000150535.2. The sequence continues at coordinate 784,104 of NW_019014679.1, read as the reverse complement.
GGTATGGGGACGACCTTGGAATCTGATTACAAATGTTAAGGGTTCACGGGTAGCGGGACCCCTATGGATCCCCATGGATACTAATAGGCTGGTAAATGAGGAAAATATGCTGTGTAATGATTGAAAAGCAAATGCGTGGTAAGTATTATGTTATACAGTTCATATGATTTCATGATGATGATAATGTTATTGCTTTCGTATGTTGTTTTGTGAACTTCACCGTAGTAAGTGGAAAGTAAATGTTTTTTTTATGTTAATAAACGAATTTGTTATAAATTATGCTCCATTGGTCTTTTTGTGTTTTCTACCCAACTTTACCTCCGTGGCGGTGAGATAATGTGATATCTTTACTGGGCTGGTGTAGCTCATTCCTTATTTAACCATTTTAGATCAGGAAGACATTGTTCCCGAGCCCGTTCCGCAGGAAGACGACGAAGGGGACGCCTAAAGACTCCGTAGTTATATTTATAGTTTTTATTTTCAAGTTTCTCTCTTAGTTAATTTGAAATTTCATATTTTGAGTACGTTTTGATTATTGTATAAGGGATGTTAGTCAAAATTTTTATCGATTATATCAAATAAATGAGTAACTTAGTATAATAAGCATTCCAAATACATTCTAAAAATACAAAGTTATTTGTTCTTAAATACATATTATATCATTTCAATTGTTTTGAAATGTGTATTAAATTTAATTATTCATTTTGTGTAACGAAGTGATTATTAATTAAATTCACAAATATACCAAACATGGCATCAACAAACAAATGAAGGCAGTGGGAAGCGCAATGGGTTATCATCATGTCCCTTTTTTTTTTTTTATTTAATAGTTTATCTTATCATCATTAGAACTTAATGATAAAAATCACTTTCAATATATTATTAATCATGTTGAATAATTAACTATAATTTTGCTAACGACCATAAAATTAAATGGAAAATGTATTTATAATATAAAATTAGTTATACTAGCACTTTAATTTTTTCACTTAATTTTTTTGAATAATTATTATTTTCACGACTTTTTCTACAATAATTTTAAATTTAAATACAATTACATAATTTAAAGACATGATAACTTAACACCCTAGTTGTAAATTTGATTATAAAATGTATCTTTTATATTGTTTAATATAATATATAAAACTATGTTTTTTAAAATTTTTGGACCTACTACTTTATTCTCCATTTGGGTAATAGTCTAGTGCGTTAATATTTTTTCTACAAAATATATTAATCAATGTTATACTTATTAAATTAATGATATGATTAATACGTGCTAATGATGTATCCTAAAAATATGTTTAATTTTTAAAATAAAAAAGGTCAAAAGTCATGAAATATTTTTTGTAAGCAAGCTAATTTATAATAAAAAATAAATATGTAAATATGCGATTTTTTTAAAATAGAAAAAATAAATAATAGAAACAAAAAAATAAAAATGTTAAATCTGTTAACAGGCCCGTGTGAAACCGCTTGCTTCGTTCGGCCCAATATCCCTCAGCCCGCATTCAAAACGCACCGTTTCATTAAACGGTTTCATCTGCTTTTTGGTGCGCCAGAACCAGAGGAATCGCGTTTTCTTCTTCACAAAAAAACCAGATTCGCGTTTTCTTCCTCTGCCGCTCTCTTCTTCTCCCGCCGACACCAGGAACCCTAGGGTTTCTGCATGTTCTTTGTTTTACAGGTTTTCGGGTTCGATTTCACGTGAAGGCGTAGCAGCGAGTCATCTCTTCAACGGAGTAAAGGTATTATGTACTGGTTTTCTTATTATTTTTTTTACCAAAGTAATGCATTATTATTAGAAAGCCCAGAGGTTGCATGATTTTCTGGTGTGTAGAGAAGAGAAGAAGGTCAGTTTCTAACAGAATCACTTGTGAAGTCTGGTTTTTTAACCGAAGTAATGCATCGTTTTTAGAAAACCCAGGGATTGCATGATTTTCTGGTGTGTATAGAAGAGAAGGTCGTTTTGTTACAGAATCACTTGTGAAGTCGACTTCACTTTACTGTGTCTGCTTCAGCTTCATCCTAGGGTCGTGTCTAGTAGTCTAGTGTAGTATAGCAAGACTAAAAAGTGGTTGAGTGAATTTATGAACGGGCAACTATTAGAAGCAATACCTTTTTCTTTCTTTATTAGAAGCTATACTTTTTCTTTCTTTATCAGAAGCATACCTTTTTCATTACCAGCAAATCCTTTACTCCTCTAATACAATGGGATGTCACACCTTGGCGAATCTTTCACTCTACCCCTTATTAACATTGGATTAGATATTGCTTTGTCATTTATCGTAACAGAAAATCAACTTTTATCAACCAATCGACTTTGTTGAATAAGTAGCATTAATCATAAAATGATAATGTTCATCAATTTGACAATTAACATGTATAATACGTTTGTAAACTAATAGATTATATTTGTGAAACGTACGAAATAAAAGTATCTTAGCCTTCTCTTATTAGTTGATCCAGAAATAAATCGATTAGAAAATTTCTAATAAAGTAAATTATGACCTTTGCCTGGAATGTGAGAAAATATATCATGTTGATTGCTCAACTCTTGTAGCAGGTATAGCAAAGTAACTAATCAAACATGGAGCAAGTAGTCAACAGCCTGGAGGAGGAGAAGAAGAGGAACCGGAAACGAAACAGGGCAAAGAAATTGGACCAGGAAAATTCTAACGGCAATGTTGAGAAAGATGAAGTGGAAGAAAATAAGATCTGTGACAAGGAGGATAAGAAGATGAAGAAAAAGAAGCAGAATAAGAAAGTGAAGAGGGAGGAGAGAGTGGATGGTGAGGCAGAGGAAGAGAGGCAAAAGGAAGAGAAGGAAGAGGAAGCTGTAGGGGAAGAGAAGGATGAACAAGAAACTAAAGCTATGCAGAGAGGGAGTGGGATAATGAGTACTGAGTCATTTGAGTCACTGGGATTATCTGAGCATACTTTTAGGTCCATCAAAGAGATCGGTTTTTTGCATATGACTCAGGTAATGTTTATGTTTCTTAATTTTTTCCCCATTTATTAGTTTTTGGTTTGAAGGATTATGCTCGTCATGTGTTGATTTGAGAGTGTTAAGTTTGTTTAAGTTTGTATTGGAGTGTTTGTCTTGTTTGAGCTTATAAAGGTAAGCCTGTCATTGAAATTGCAGATCCAAGCCAGAGCAATCCCACCACTTATGATTGGCAAAGATGTCCTTGGAGCTGCAAGAACAGGATCTGGGAAAACACTTGCTTTTCTAATACCAGCTATTGAGTTATTATATAATGTTCATTTCACTCCTCGCAATGGTACAGGTGTTATTGTCATTTGCCCTACAAGAGAACTTGCTATTCAGGTGAAAAGTCTTCAGAAGTTGTACTCATTCTAGTGCTGTTAAGACAACGGTGTTGCATGTGCAGTGTTTTTGTTCCTGTCTATTAATTTCAGTTGAAACTTCTTTTTAGAAAAAAAAAAAACTGGTTAACTGTGTTATTTGTTTATCATTGAGTGGATTTTATCTATTGATCCTTTCACCAATCTGCTAAATGTTACTTTGACATTTTATCCAACTGCTGACCATTGAACAGAATTACCTAATATTTCCGATAGTTTCTTAATTAATCGTTTGAGAAACAGTAATAGTCAATCCTCCTCCCTCCCCTTTAATGTGCATACTAAAAGTGTAAGCATGGTATATTATGATGAATGAATTATTTACTGAAGATAACAACTATTGCAATGCATGAGTTGATTACCTACTGGGTACCAATGCGATTGCCTTTTAGTACACTCCTGGACTTTTCCTATTTAAGCAATCGAAGTAGAAAAATATTACTAGAAAGCAATAATATTTTGGAATTTAGTAAAGCTGGAAATTTCATTATAAAGTAGAAGAGTTTGGATTGTGATTGGGATGAATATGTCATTGTGATATGTTGCATACGCTCTCTCTCTCTCTCAATCATCTTACGCATTCATCTTCTAATTTTTAACCTAACATTTCAGACTCATGCTGTCGCAAAGGACCTTCTCAAGTACCACTCGCAGACTCTTGGCTTGGTCATTGGTGGTTCAGCGAGAAGAGGAGAAGCAGAACGTATTGTGAAAGGAGTAAATTTATTAGTGGCAACTCCTGGTCGACTTCTTGATCATCTTCAAAATACTAAGGGATTTATATATAAAAACCTGAAGGTTGCATACAAAATTCTTGATATTTTCTTTCCAATATGGTATTTTATTTCTGTTTCTCAAAGTATTTCGGTAGGTGACTTTTGATTTTGGACTCCTTTTATTTGCTGTTTGCAATTTCTTTAAACTTTTTCCAGAGTTTGATATTCGTCCTTTCACTGAATCATGTTTGCCAAATAATGTGCAATGCCTATGTAACATATATTTATTTGGCAATTGGTGAGGTGAATTGGCTAATTGGTTGAGGAGCTTTGAGTTACACTGTGTAGAGGTGGTCTAACGGTGTCTATTGGCAAGTATAACATGAGAAAGACTTAGGGAGAGCTAGGTTTTCTTCGGAGAAGTTGCCTAATATTTTATGATCGCTATTGATTGAGATATTGGCACTAGAAGTCTGATTGTTCTGGGTTAAATAGCCGAGTGAACTTAGCCAAGACAAGTTTAATGGTATATTGCATGCGTATTGAAGCGGAATTCTGGCATTTGGAGATAAGATTTTAGGTTCCTAATTCTCTGTTGCAAAACTGTGCTTGAGTTGAAACTATTTTATGTATGCATCATGGAATTTTTTTTTTTTTGAAATGAGAAGTGCTAATGTGGTATTGTAAACTTAGTACCAAAAGGGGTATCCCCGTGTACAGTAAATTTACATTCTACTAAGGGTATCAATGACAATCCCAAAATCCACTCCATTCATCATATCACGCCCCAACATATTATCAAAAAAATGAAACTACCTATCTCTCAATCTATTTACCAAATTCTCCTTTCTCCGAAAAACTCTAAGGTTTCTTTCTTTCCAGATGATCCACATAATCATGAGAGGAATCAAATTGTTGCAATCATTTTCAAGCCTGAGCCCAGTCCATGCCCATATTTCTTCTTTGACAGTACCAGCCACTACCCAATTTAGCTCCAGAAGCCCATACACCATGCTCCATAGTTCGTAAGCCACAGGGCACCATAGTAGAAGATGATTACAGGTCTCCTCAGCTGACAAACACATGTAACATCTGTTGACAATAAAATGAACCCTCGAAGCTAATTTATCTTGCGTCAAAATACATCCCCTAGCTGCCTCCCATGCAAAGAAACCAATCCTAGGAGTAACTCTAGAATTCCAGATCTGGTTTGCTGGAAAGTTACAGATTCTGTCACCCCCTTCACCCGTGATGTAGCAGTAATAAGACTTCGCAGAAAACACTCCATTTTGATTCAGCTTCCATTTTAAACAGTCAGCATAGTTGTTTAGTTCCTGCACTTCCAGAATACTTACCAAATTCTGGTAATCTTGGATTTCCCAATCGTTCAGATTTCTGCAAACATTAACTTCCCAACACCTGCAGTGCCTTATGGGAATTTTTATGTACTGTTAATTTGTAAATTGATTATTTATTTCTTTTTAAATACGTATTCATATTTTCTATAAATTCCTGGAACTGCAGTGCCTTATGATTGATGAAGCAGATAGAATATTGGAAGCAAACTTTGAAGAAGAAATGAAACAAATTATCAAGCTTCTTCCTAAGGTAATCTCTGTGGTTGTTTGGCTTGTTTGCGTAAAGGATTTTACACCTATTTTTTGGTTGGAGAATAGTGCACACCTTATATGGATCTTATCTGGGAACTGAAGAATAGTTAAAAGCAAAGATCAGCACCACTGAATTCCATTATTATTTTGTTATTTGTCCTCTATGATAAAAAAGTAACAATCAGCAGCAGTGAATTCCGTCCTTGTTTTGTTGTGATATAAAGGATGGTTCTTAATTTATTTTTCCTCTATTATAAAAAGATTTGTTCACAAGGAGGAGGAGAAACAATTATTTCAAAAAAAAGAAGAAAAACAAAGAATCCTCCTTGATAAATTATGCAAGAAAAAGATTGTTGTTTATGTTCTATCAACTGCTTCCATCTATTTTTCTCTGGCATGTTTGTCCATCTATTTTTCTCTGGCATGTTTGTCCATCTATTTTTCTCTGGCTTGTTTGTAAGGCATTTCTGCTAATTGAGTTCTAATCATGTGTTGCAGAATAGGCAAACTGCTTTGTTTTCAGCTACTCAGACAAAGAAGGTGGGTTTTCATTGTCTGATTGTTGATTTTCTTTATGATATCTGAGATCTCAAGTTTGATGTTGGTTGGTTTCCAATTTCCAAGCTTGTCAAAATTGCATTTTCTGTAGGATGTTCCATATTTCATCCCCAGATTTTTCTTTTTGTTTCCGGTTTATTTTCATGTTTTGACTTTGTACCCAGATTATGATTGTTTTTCCAATTTATTCTGCAGGTTGAGGATCTTGCACGCTTGTCATTCCAGACAACCCCTATTTATATTGATGTGGATGATGGAAGACGCAAGGTTGGTAGAATGTTGGAGTTTACTTTATACACATGCATGGAACATGCTTGCAAATACTAGTTTTTCCTAACCAGATGTGAGCATTGTTGTAGGTGACCAATGAAGGACTGCAACAAGGCTACTGTGTTGTGCCCAGTAGCAAGAGATTTATTCTTCTATATTCCTTCTTAAGGAGGAATCAGTCAAAGAAAGTGATGGTATTCTTCTCTTCATGTAACTCAGTCAAGTTCCACGCCGAACTCCTTAGATACATTAAGGTGGATTGCTTTGATATTCATGGAAAGCAAAAGCAGCAGAAACGTACCACAACGTTCTTTGACTTCTGCAAAGCAGAAAAAGGAATTTTGTTATGTACTGATGTTGCTGCTCGAGGACTTGATATTCCTGCTGTGGTATGTTAATTTATTCACTATTAGCTGGTGGTAGCTTGTAAAATCTTTAAGGGTGCTCCTTTTTCTTGATGCTAGTTGCAGAATTTTCTGTGCTTGACTGTTTATTTACTCTATACAATGCTTTACCAATTAACAAATAACTGTTTGTTTATTTACTCTATTCAAAATTATTTACATGGGTATGATTAATCTATAACAAAATGAGAAGCTGGTATGATTTGAAATGTTTAAAATTTCCATCCAAATTTTTTAAAAATTGTATGCCTACCATGCTCTACCATTCAAGGGGGAAGGCACAAAATCAGGAAAGATTTTCTATAATCATAAAGATAATATGGCCTCTACTTGGAGTTGGATCAATTTGTGGTTATATCATCATTATTCTGAATGCATTATGTTCCTTGCAAAGCTGGAACCATGGACTAATGTGTTCGCATGATTGTTTTCCTTTTTTTTTTCCTCTCATTTTTTTTGTCTTTTTCTATTTTTTCCCTTTCAGGACTGGATTGTTCAATATGATCCTCCTGATGAACCCAAGGTATTATGCACCTTCCTTTCCAATGGATTTAATGTTCTTTACATATTTACTTATAGATGTCCATAATCTGATCATGTATGGGGAACCACTGTTTCCAAGATTTTTTTCCCTGAAAATATAAGCATAGTATTAACTAGACTGTTTTCAGGAATATATTCATAGGGTTGGTCGGACAGCCCGTGGAGAAGGAGCAAGAGGAAATGCCCTACTCTTCCTGATTCCAGAAGAGTTGCAATTCCTTCGTTACCTGAAGGTATAGTATTGTCATTTGACAAGACACTCTGATATGCATGCTCCCTGATGCAGTGACCAATTTTAACTATCAGAGAAAAAGTCTTTAGTAGTAAATAGAACCACGTAATTCTCTGTGATCACATCATGTATTTGGTTATATCCTTCCATGTTAGAACTTTGTTCTAAGTTTCTGTTAAATTAGGAGAAAGACAATATTGAAATGTCTCTAAAGGGCCAGCCACTTTTGAGGGCGACGTAGAGAATATATGACATACAAACAAGTGGGCTTGGTATTAGTGGTTGATAAGATAGAAGGTTCTATATGCTTGTTGCTTTTTCATTCTTACTCCTTGTTTTATGTTTAACACTCAGGCAGCAAAAGTTCCTGTTAAAGAGTATGAATTTGATGACAAAAAATTGGCAAATGTTCAGTCTCATTTGGTAATCTTCTGCGTCCTCATATTACTTGTATTCTATATATAGGATAATCGTGGGCAGTAACTTAATTGGATTTTGCTTGGATTTGTGCAGGAGAAGTTGGTAGCCAACAACTATTATTTGAATAAATCAGCTAAAGATGCATATAGATCCTACATATTGGCATATAACTCGCACTCTATGAAGGACATTTTTAATGTTCACCGCCTAGATCTTCAGGTAAAGCTTTTTGTTGAAAAGAGATTATCTTTATAGCCCTTCTGTTTCTCAATGTGGCAGCTTTATGGTTGAAATTGGTGGTGGCATAGATTGACATCCACGATCTGTTATGTTGAAAATAATGAAGGTCCCATGTGAGAATTTCAAAATTCATTGATGATTACAAGCATCAACCTCTCTGTTTTATTTTGAAGTGCCATTACCTTGGCCTGCCAAATGTCATTGATGTAAAAAATTAGATGCATCATCATATACGAGTTTTATCAAGTCTTGTTTCAGAAATTTATGGGACTGATGAATTGATGAGAAAAAAAAAAATTCTTTGTATCTCAAATAAGTTGCAATTTTAGTCATGATTCCAAAATCCAGTTCATAAATCCAAACGAAGCATTTATGCCATGTGATATTCTAGAAGGTGTAGTATTTCTGCTTTGATGGAAATATTCTAACATTTCATTTCATAGCGATTTACTATTTTGTAGACATCAGTTTATTAGATAGTTTAGTTGATTTCAAATGAAGTTATGATATTTACCATAAATGTTAGAAATGCCCACATAATGTCTGAGAAACCATGGTATTTCTTCCAGGAAAAAAAGGGTACTGTCATTTCACATATTGCATTACCTAATGATAGTTTTTGATATTGGAATTGAACAGGCTGTTGCTGCTTCATTTTGCTTTTCTTGCCCTCCGAAAGTGAACCTGACCATTGACAGTAGTGCTTCCAAATTTAGAAAGAAAATCCGGAAGACAGAAGGAAGTCGAAATGGATTCAGCGAAAGCAATCCTTATGGAAGACAGAAGGTCGAGGATGATACTCGACAATTTGTTAGGTTTTAGAAGAAGAATCCGTGCCAGCAGATCGCACACCGAGTCACATGGATCTGCAGTAATTTTGTCCGCCTTGTTTATCTTTGTTTGTGCCTTCCGTGGCAGTCTAGACATTGCTTCAAATGTGAATGTTGCACAAATTGAAACAGATTCAGTAGAGCTGCCAAAAGCTGTATAATTCAATCAGTTGGTCTTGAGAACAATGATAATCCCTCTATTACGTTTTGTATCTTTATTTGCAATTTAAATTGTCTTCCTTTTTATAGTATTTTTTCATATTTACCCTAAAATTATTCAATTTTTTAGTTGTATGCTTTTTAAATTTAAATGTGCTTTAATTTTTTTTTGAGGGTGTTTTTATTAGGATTAAGAAGACTCAAAACGATAAACAGGGATTGGGAAAAGAAAATTCAATCAGTGCGGGAACGACAACGTTTGCTCAACTGAATGTGTTTTCTAATTACAATTACGTATCTCGTCGTCATTGAGAAAGACGACATCGTTTTTGCCAGGTGGTATGATCCGTTGTAGAAATTGAAATTGAAATTGAAATTGAAGTGGAGTGGTGGGTATGTCAACCCAAATAAACCTTCGGATAAATATTGAAAATCTGGTTATAATTAAGCTGATACACCAGAGACGATAAGAATAAAAAATAGTAAAAATAAAAAAATAAAAAAATTAAAATCCAACTAATTAACCAATCTTTAATTACCAAGAATAATAAAGGTTTCAAAAATTCAAACATCCCAGAATCCAAATAACAATATCCTATATCTAATACATAATAATAACTAGAAGAAAATAAACCCCAAAAACGACATCGTAACATAAGTAAGAGTACTAGCCATGCTAGACCCAAATCCGGTCATTCTAACACCACCACTGCCGGATGAAGAATGTGCAGTGCTATTATGATTTTGATCGGACGGTGGAGATGTTGTGTTCTCCAGAACTTTGATGATCATCTTCTGACCCCTCTCGCAGTGGCCTGTGACCCCACTGATAAAGTAGAACAAACCAGGTCGGTCCAGCTTGAAGACAGTGTCTCCATTGTTGGAGAAGAAGACTGGATGGGCGGATCGACATTTAGCGTACTCGTCTTCAGTCACCACCATAACTGAGTCTTTCTTGTACTTGAAACCTACATGTATGTACGTAAGTGTGTGTCTATATATATATATATATATATAATTCAAAGAGAGAAATCCTTCAGAACCTAATAAAGAAAGTGGAACTTACGGACAGTATCGTCAACTTGAAACCTATTTTTAGCAGCCCACTGGTTGTAACTCTCAGCGTCGTTCTTGGATTTGGGCATAACCCAGCCGTCGTCGCCGCCGACTTGAAAATCTACAGAAGTTACAGAGTGTAGTTGGAGCAGAAGAGAGAAGAAAAGCAAGGTGAGAAAAGGCATTGGAGAAGCCATTGTTGGAGGTCTGAGTTAAGTATAGTTTGTGTGTAGGTGAAATGAGGAGTTATATAAGAAGTGAAGTGGGAGAAAGTTGAGGGGGAGATGAGAAAAAAGAGGAAGGAGAAGTTGAGAAGTGGAGAAAGTGGGTTGATGGAATATTAAGCCGTTGTTTGACCACATAAACGTCTGGTTTTCAAAATCAATTAGACGCTTAGGTTGTTGAGTAAAATCAGATTATCAATACTTGGAAAATCTTTGTTTTGCATGTAATCTGGAAACTGTTACATGCATATATACATATATTATATATATATACACACATACACACACATTGGGTATTGACTTTTTTTTAAAATTATAATCTAATGGCTAAAAGTAATAGTGTTTATAATTAACATTATAAGCTCAAGTTTACAGGATAAAGTATTGTTTCTTCATTAAATTGCCTTTTGCCCATAAATTGTATCATAAGAAAACTACCATAATGTTCAGAAAAAAAAATCATTAAGTTGTAATTGGTTTGGACGAGCTGAGTCAAATTGGCTCAGTAAATTTCTTTTGGGTCTGACCCAACTCATAAAATTAATTGGAAATTTCAATTTATTAAAATCTGAAAAAGGGTATTGTAGAATATTTAAAATTATACTAAAAATATATTAAAATTATATTAGGCCTAGGTGTCTCAATAAATCCAATACCTAGAAATCAGCCCGACCCAACATGAGAAACACGTACGCGGGTCCAATCCACCCGACCCAGCACAATTTTAATGTTGGACTGAGTTAACTCGGCTCGGCCCATCTTGCATCGCTATGAGGAAATAAAAAACGCCCGTCTGAAATGCATTAAACGCATCGTTTTATTTGCTTTGGTTTAGCGGCGAATGGAACACCAGAAGCCTTTCTCTCTTTCGAGGGCTCTGACGGAACGACCTTCAAACGGGGTTGTTCTTCTGAACGGTAAGAGAACGAAGTGTTTGAAAAGCTAATAGGCTAAAAACTAAAGCAAACAAGAACTCGAAGAAAAATGGCGCAGAATTCGGAGAAGAGATTCAATCAGATTATGGACAAGCTCTTTAAGGCTCCCAAATCTACTCCTGGCTCCTCCTCCAGGTCCGTTTTCCGTTCTCTTTGCTTATCTTTTTTCTTTTATGAATTTCTTGTTAAAATTTTGGTTTGGTGGCTAAGAAAATAGAAAGAAATGGAAGGAAAGGTTTCAGGACGCTTTGCTTTTATTTAAAATGATTATTTTAGTTTTTTGGAAAATAAGAAACTGAGCGTGACTTAGTTAACTGGATATATGTTTCGTTCACTCATGGTGTTAGTCGAAATAATTTGATTAGTGAGTTTTCTTGCTTTTGGATACGGCGTTTGCTTAATGATGAAACAAACAGAGTCGCTGGTTTGATTTTGCAATTTTTTTGGTTAATTTTGTTGATCATCGCCATTCTTTACATTGTTTGGCCATCTTTTGATTGTGTTTAGATGCTTTACCTTCTTCTCGATCTGGTTCTGTATAATTGTTTCAATGTTTTCCGATTATGTGGTGTCTAGACATTTTTTTCATGTTTTCCATTATGCTTATTTGTTCTAACTACAAATCTTATGCTCTACTTAACACTTTTTCTTTTTTATTTTGTTGCATCATTCAACTTATGTTGTATAGTGAAATTGTCTACTAAATGTTAGAAAATGGTGTAGTGGAACTTTAGAAGAAGTTTATATGCTGCTTTTGGCTAATATGTAAATAATCAAAATGATATTTGCTAGCTTAATCACTGCTTTTAAACTAGCTGGCATCAAGGTATGTTGCTTTCCATTACCATCCTGGTTTGGTTGCTTGCAGGTAGCGTTTTGGGGATATAGGATTTAGTTCATACCCTGATTGTCCTAAGCAAAAAAGTTACTAGCTTAATATTGTAACTTTGAGCTTTGAATAATTTTCATTTCTTAGTTTTACACATGTTTAGTTTGTCTATATTTATCTGTTTGATAGTTCATCTGGAGTAGAATTGTCGAGAGGAAAAAAGCGTCCCAGTACCTCATCTGTGCTGGCACTAGTGGAACCAAAGACGAGACTGGAGATATCGGATGGGTTGCGTTATTCATCTGCTCTGGCAGACCCATCACAGGCTCCCCTTTGTAGACCTTGGGACAGAGGGGATCTCATGAGGAGACTGGCCACATTCAAGTCCATGACATGGTTTGCTAAGCCTAAGGTTTATTGGAAATATCTATTCTTTATTTTTTTGTTAAGTATATATGAGATACAAGTGTTTGGGTCTTATCATGGACTGAGGATAGGGCTTCAGGGATTATATTTTGCTCATTTAGTGACTGATTCAGTTTAGCTGCTTTTGGCATTTGCTATTTTGGTCATCCTTTTTATGATCTGAGGAAAGCTTTACTCACACGTAGTAGTATCAATGACTTTTTTTATACTAAAAGTTTGATTTTCACAAGCTTATTGGATTGTAGAAAGAAAAAGCTTCTAGAACGAATAACTCAAAGGACTGGCTATTTAAACTTTTCAAGATATTAGATTTAGTTATTAAGAATTTCGGAAAATTTTTTTTCTGTTTTTCTGACTTCAGAGACCTGAATTGAACCAAAGAGAAGCACATGAACTTCTCTATCTGTCAGTTTTTTAGTATTTAGATTTTCAAGCATTTTCATAAGGTTTCTTTGGTTAGTATCTCTTCTTTTACTTGGTGAAAATCATGAGGCAGTGATGGATGATAATTTTCTCCATTATTATCAGGTTGTAAGTGCTGTAAATTGTGCTAGAAGAGGTTGGGTCAATGTGGATATGGATATAATAGCTTGTGAAGCTTGTGGTGCACGTCTCCTTTTTTCTACTCCACCGTCTTGGACACAACAACAAGGTAGGTGATGCTTATCCTTTAATATAGTGATGTATTGTTACTAGCACAGAAGATTGTAAGATATTTCTTTCATCATTATATCGGTAGCTTCCACGTTTTATCAGAAATTCTGTCGGAAATTTCAGTAGACATTCATTGTGGGAAATATTTTCTATGTTCTCAGTTGAGAAGGCAGCACTGGTATTTAGTTTGAAGCTGGACAATGGGCACAAGTTACTTTGCCCATGGATTGACAATGCATGTGATGAAATGCTGGTGGAGTTTCCTCCTACAACTCCTCTAGAGTTAGTTGATAGGTCCAAAGAACGTTCTTCTGCACTCTTACAACTTTTAGCTTTGCCAGTGATTTCCTCTTCAGCCATTGAGTACATGAAGTGCCCTGAGCTGGAAGAATTTCTCAGAGATTCTATGACACTGGAATATGGAAATCTGTCAGCTGATATTTCTCAGTCAGAATCCCTTGGTGATGAGGATGGAGAAAGTTCTGCTAAATTGTATTACCAGGTTTTGTTGGCCGTTTGCCTTTTGTCTTAAAACTCTAGATTATAAATATTAGTATATGTTTAAAAATCTTTTGCAACTGCATGCCATCTGCATTGTGGTTTCTCCTTTTTTGCTTGCAGATTGATTTCTTTTCCATGAGACAGTGAAGCAGGGAGTTCTCATTGAAAATGTGTCTTGGTTAATAGCATTTTTACTGAGTTCTTTGAATAGTTGATGCAGTGTTTTGACTCATAAGTTGTTGACCCTCATCATCTATTAGCAGTTGATGCTATAAAAACCATCCCACCCCATCCTTATCTTTGAATAAATGTTTTAATTTCCTCCACTAAAACAATAACTTCATGCCAACTCTGTTCCTATAATTTGCAGTTCAAAAAATTGTTCCTGTGTCGCGTTTCATAAAAACAATAAACATGTATTCAGTTGCTAACTTTTTTAACAAGTTCATGCCTTGTCCAGAAATTTAAGTGCTTTTGCTCTATTATTGAAAAGTAATTTTATTGGAAAAATTGCAGGCACAAAAGCTCATAAATCTATGTGGTTGGGAACCGCGCTTACTGCCTTATGTTGTTGATTGCAAGGATAAATCAAACCCGCTTCTTAATGATGCTGATACTTTGAATTCTCTGGCAGTTCATCTTGGTCAGTACCCGAGCAGCAGTGCGCACAATGCTGATACCATTAACGTTTTGGAGGCAAACAAAAACACCAAAACTTGTGACACAGTGGAATCTGATCCCAAGTCGGTTGTTTTAGATTGCAAGCTTTGTGGAGCCAGTGTTGGATTGTGGACGTTCCGTACAGCTCCCCTGCCACTTGAGTTGTTTAGAGTAGTGGGATTTACAGAAATTAACGAAAACAATGGTAGAGCTCATGATTCGGGCAATGAAAAGCATGGTGATTATAGGGGTAGTATTGAAAATTTTGCCTTGCATGCTAAGGAGCAGTTGCCAAATTTAAAATTGACAATTGCAGGGGGACCTCCAGCAACAAAGCAGAACTTCAAAGCAATGATCTCTTTGCCTGTTGTTGGCAGGAGTTTAAGGGCTAGGTTTTCTCATGATGCGGAGTTTGGAGATCATATATGTACTAATCAAGATCATAGTCATTCTAAAAACATGATCAGTGGAGAAATTGCTCTATCAGAAAACATGGGCCTCTTAGAAAATGAAAAAGATAATCAGGGGCATAATAATTCTGTGGGCAATCAGCAATCATCTTATCAGGAACATGGTGCTACTGAAAAAGATGACAATCTGAGAGTAATTGATAGCAGTTTTACATCACTGGGGGAAGCAAATCTCACCAGCCAGAGAACCTTTGAAAATGATAGACATGATTCTCAGATGGAAAATCCAATGGACATCAGGCAAAATGTGGAAAGAGATTCCTGTCAGGATGATATGTTGCCAGAAAATGCTGAAAATGTTGGATTAGTTGGGTCAGTAGTAAAAGATAATTGTAATTCACAAGCCGGAGATGCATCCAACACATTCCAAGATGTTAATATGACAAATATAAACACTGGTCAAGATAACTTATCAGAGGTGATTATATCCGACAATAGCAGTAGGCAAGAGATCGGGGAAGTGAATATGTTGTGCAGCAAAGAAATTTCTTCTGGAAAAACACATTCTCGTGTCCTAGAAAGTGTTCGTGCTCCGGATAACGGCCAGGAAGTCATCATAGAGAGGGTGCAGACTCCTGGAAATGGCAAAGTCAAGGATTCTTCTGCAGGTAAATTTTGGCTTTGCTAGTCTTATTCTCCTTGATCGTTGCTCAGATGGATTGATAATCATAACATAGATTTTGTCATTCATTACTATGGATGCAAAAGTTTGAATTTTTAAAATTTCTCTTTTAAAATTTCCTTCTTAGTAATTCATGCTTATGTAAAAGCCAGTGGCTATCAACAAAGAATATAGAGATGATGATGAATTAAGAATTCATTTGCTAGGATTTCGTTCTATGCTTTTTGTTTGTCTCTCAGATTATTGTTCTGTCTAACCTATCCGATTTATTATGCTTTTTTTTATATTTCTTCATCGTAAGTCCCAATTCTATCTCTCTTCTTTTTCTTTTTTTTTCCTCACCTCAGTTATCTTGTTATCTAAATTATCTGATCGGACAAGTTAGTTTAACAATTAGTCGTCCTGCATCGATTTAGTGGTGGTGAAGTTATCGATCACTACATGATTCTTATCAATGTTTCTCAGTGTTACGTCTTCTCTGATTAAAAATTATACATATAGCTATTGGACTTATATTTTTTCTTGTTTGTGTAAACTTTTGCGGCTTGTAAGCTTTTTGGCTACTGAGGTTCTATCTAGAATAGACTCTTGGACCTGGTTGAAGGGTTGAATGAATGAGTTTTATACCCCTTATCTTATAGGAGGGACTGTAAAATATGTTCTTCATGAGTAATTTGTTTTTACATATTACTTGAGCTCATTCTGTATAGAAAATATGGTCTCTCTCTCTCTTTCTCTGATATATGTTATTGGAGTGAGGGATTATGAACTAGTGTTGCATGCCATATATTTATAATTTATTCAAAAAATGGAATTTTACATAATATTGCATTTTTGTACAATTGTGTGCATCATATTTGATAATGGGCTTGCAAAGCTTTCTTGAAAGTGATGAAGCCTGCAGAAACATCGTGTTCTTGGATTGATTTACTGGAGAGATCCCTCAATATCAAATTGAAATATGTTTCTTACTTAATCAGTTGTTCTTGAATTTGTGACTTCTAGTGAAGTATCATAGCTCTTTGTCATATCTTTCTTGAGTTTTATGCCAGCTTGGAGGTTTAAATCCATGACTCAAGGCATACCACTTCTACTCTCTATAGTTCCTTCACGTTTAGTTTGTCATTTGCCTTTGCCTGTAAGCTGTGGCTGACAGAAGAGTTGTCTATCTTGGAGGTATATGCAGTGCACAAGTTTTGTCCTCCTTAGATGTGTATGCACAAATGTTGCCTTCTGTTGGTAAATACGTTCTTGCATAGTGCACTGCAAATTTTTCTGTTAAAGCTATTAAATATGCTTGATATTTATGATTTGGTAATAGTAAGATAGACATTAACCGTGCTATACCATCTTCAAGGTGATTATCTGAAGCAATTACCATCAGACAAAGCAATGGAGTTTGATCCAATTAGGCAACACAGACATTTTTGCCCCTGGATTTCATCAACAGGCAGCAGGGTACCTGGATGGCGACAGACACTACTGGCTTTACTGCATAAAAAAGAGTCCGCTACAAGTTCTCCATCATCTCCATCTCTTGTTAAGGTATGTTTGAAAGTTTTGCTATCTTCTACATCAGTGAAGCCTTGGTGATGGTAATAATGCTCTGGGCTCCAATTCAAATACATATTATGCGTTCGTAATAAAGCAGATATTGGATTGGTGTATTCTGCCCTAATGAGCCTAATCCATCTCTTTGAACCTATCCCTCAGTTTTGCATAAACTTATCTGTATTTGTGTAGTTGAGAGCTAAGAATCAAAATTTTCTCCAGCAATCTATCAAAATCTATCCCCAATTTTCTTCCAAAAGACACTAAATGGCTTGTTAGTTTGGATGTTCTTTGATAATCAGGTATGGTCTATTTGCATGTCTAGAGAAGACATGTATTATTTAACTGATGTTTCTCATTCAAATATGAATAAGGATATCCATGTGCGTGCCTATCAATTATGAGCTGGTTTGCTGGTAGCTTTAAACATCTATGGATGACCCATTTTTGCATACATGTAAGCTTTGATTAATTTTTTCAGTCAGTTCAGTGGGAGAATCATCTTGCTTGGTATTATTGACAGGTTGATGATCCAATTACATCTGTTAGAAGGCTTTTCATGTCTCCATCTGCAAAAAAATTGAAGCCCAGCCAAGGATCAAGCTAAAGTCTTGGTGGAATCATTCTTGTGCTATGTGTCCATCTCAATATATTTCTGTGGTTGGATTGCTTTTCATCGATAATATAGTCCTTGTGTCCTAAGAGATGTATATTTGTGCCATTATATCATATTTTGAAATCTGTAAATTGTCATATCTGCTAATTGATTGGCATGCGATGGTAGGAGCCCACTCATTTACTGAGAAGGTAAAGGTAAGCTGAAATCTGATTCAAAGCCTGCCTGGTGCTTAAAGTTGGAAACTTCCCCATATTTCTTGGGGGCTATACACATTGTAATGAATTTTCTAGGAAAAAGCAGTGGGAGTTCTATTTTCCCTGATGAAATCTTTCTGCCTTTGTTCAAAAATCAAAGGAGCTGCAAATACAGGATGGTGTTAATCCACGATGCCGCAATTTGTGACAACTACCTTTGAATAAGGTCGGTTGAACCCTCTCTCAGCAACAACTGCTCTTTTATCTCCTATTAGCTTGGCCACCCTGCTCATCAAACAATAACGTTTTTATATATCTGGTTAGCACTAGAAAGCCACCAATACCAGCAAAATAGATGGGGTATTGTATTTTCACCATTAATCCTGTAAGTTTATGTTTCTAACTACTCTTTGTTTCATTACATTATTGTTTGCTGTTTTTTCTATACTGTAAAATAGAACATTTCTACAAATGGTGGCTGTCATTTGAGATTTGTGTTTGGCAGAGACATTTCTTGGATTTGTGCTTAAACGCTCTTAGTGGATGTTCAAGGATTTATTTTGTGGTAGAGAAAATGCTTGGAGGTATGAGAACTCTGGGGCAAAACCATCTAAGTGCTTGTTCTTTCTTGGCTTAAGTACATTATTTTAGGCTGACATTTTAATATACAGACTGCAGAATAATATAACTCAAAAGGCGGCAGGAATTATCATACTCACCGGAAATAAGGAGAACTAGTGTTTTCTTGCACGGTTTTCACCTGTCCTAATCTCACTGCAACCTCCATTCCTTCCAAGACTCTTCCAATCACCAAAGCCGAAGCATCCAGCTCTGGCGAGTCCTTGGTGGTAATCACAAACTCTGTCCCATTTGGACCTATCCCGACCTCTTCTTGGTCAATCTCTAGCTTCCCTTCACGTGCAACCAGCTTCAACTTCGGAGGAGGTCTTGAAGGATCCCTCACGATCATGCTTAAGCTCCCAGCCAGGTTCTTGGTTCCTGGACACTTATTCGTTTTTTCCCATTCATCCACCAAGCCTTTAACCACCAAGTTATTGTCTGTTCTCCTGGCAAGCTCAGCATCCACACCATATGATCTCACCCCTCCATGTTGCACATAGTTTGGCATAATCTTGACAAACTCTTTCCTTCTGTAGCTAATACCGGCAGCTCCACTAACAAGATTACTAAACCTAGCAGCTCCTGCTGGTGTTTCATTTTCGTAGAGCCCGATGATTATACGACCAGCAGGTTCTCCGTCAATCGATATGTCAAGGAATGCTTTCTTGGTAGGTACCTTGTCAGTGCACATAGGAACAGAAGTACTCCTTGTCTCTTCCTTGCTTTTATCTGCGGGTAAATTTTCTTCTGCCTTTGCATTGAATTTGTTCAATGGCTCAAGGGCTTGAGCAGCAACCAGTAGAAGCAATGAAGATTTACTTGAAATTGTGAGCTCTCGACGTGATAACTTACGTTGCGTCCGGAGAGATTGAGATGTGGTTGTGTTTTCAAGCTGTGGAGGCAGCAGTGGTGGCAGCGGGCATGTCGGGTGGTGAAGTTGTGGGGAAGATTGAAGGATTT
The DNA here is from genome assembly GCF_000150535.2 of Carica papaya. The sequence goes on along the minus strand of NW_019014679.1, from coordinate 764,431 downwards.
TGGGGTTTGGTAACATCACTACGGAAGAGTTTTCTTCTTGGTTGTGCTTGTGCGATTCATTACTCTTATTTGTTCGGGGTAGAAAGTCTTTTGTGTCTCAACTTTTCTGCTGGGATTTTGTGGATAAGGTAAGCACAAAAATAATACGGTAGCCATTGCCTGCGATTATCCAGGTGCAGATTCTTGGGCCATCTTCTGATTTCTTATATAAAAAAAAAAGCCCTAATACTGAAATTAAAATTTTTTCTTTTTTAATGGCAAGATTAATATTGGACCAATTTTGTGTTCATATAAAATTCTGTATACAAATATAACAATCCATTTGATAGAAATTAGAATGTGTTGGTTTGATTCCTTGAACAATTTTATGAGTTCATTTTGATAATTTTTGTAAGAGAATTTGTATATTTTTTAGTTAAATAAATCTGACTTTTTAAGAAGATTTTACACGAATTATTAATTTGTTTCAAAGAGAGCTGAAGACACCTTTCAGACTCCCTTTAGAATTTTATTTTTCAAGTATCAGAGATTAAGTAAAAGTTAATAAGTTTAGGCAATTAAAATATAGATTTGTTGAATTTTTGGTTATTAAAATAATGAATATATCTCATGGTCAACAGAATTAATTCTTAATAAAAAATTAAATATTGGAAATTTGAAACTTGTCCAAATGATTGTGTGGATGTCTGTAAAATTCAATCAGTAACGAAATAAAATTTCAAAAATCATTCTGAACTTTGTATAATGTGTAGAAAATGTACAGAAAAAAATACACACATATATGTATTCTCTCATAAAGTATTAAAGCACTAATGTAATATTTAAAATTTTTATATTTAATTTAAAAATTATGAATTTAAATTTTATTAATAATAAAAAAATTAATTTATTAATGTATTTACGGTCGTTTAAGTTAATTTATTTTTTTATAGATATTAATACCATCGTTGAAAAGTTTATTTTTTTAAAAATTAATTATTAGAATCTAAATATATTTATCAATAAAATAAAAATAAAAAGGAATAAAATAAATTTATATATATATATTTTAAATTGGAATAGAGTGTTAACACATTTCTCATTGGAAGTAAGAAGAAAGAAAATAGACACAACGCAGAAATGCCGGGCCTCACTAGGGTTTAAGGCTAAGCCCCCCTGGAGATCACTGTAAATCCTTTCGCATTTTCAATTTCTCATTTTTCACAATAATGGCGACTTCAATATCTATGCTCTCAAGAAGACTCTATCGTTCACTTCTCTCAAACCCTAGAGTTTCTCAGATGTCAATGCCTTTCTGCACTAGCAGCATCTCCTCCCAAGAAGGCTGTGACTCGGAGGCATCCAGCCTCGACTCTGACAGAGATACTGTTCCTGACTCGCAATCGCCATCATCATCACCATCTCAAAGCTCCGGTGAGCAAAGAGCGGTTTATGATGCACCTCTTGAGAGCGGCCTCGATATGGGCATTTACAAGGTACATGAACTGACATTTTAACTGTATTCTCATCTCCTTTCTAATTTTTTCGTCAGTTTAAGGTTTTTTGGCTGTCGCCCATATGAGTTTCCGGTCAACATTAGATTGTATCCATGCGGCATGGGTCGTAGATTTCTATATTATTCTTTAATGAAGTTCTGGAGTCATTTCAAACAAGGAATCGGAGATGCTATGAGGATTCTGTTTGTTTTAAGAGACCATGTAGATTGAAGTCTATGCTTATACCTTATTGATGTAACAATAGCTTTTTTGGTTGGTGAATGTTGTGTTACAGGCTATAGTGATGGGGGAGGTAGGGCAGAGTCCTGTCCAGAAGAAGCTGAAGAGTGGGAGGACGGTGACACTTTTCTCTGTGGGAACAGGAGGAATCCGGAACAACCGAAGGCCATTGGATAATGAAGATCCTAGGGAGTATGCAAACCGATGTGCAGTTCAGTGGCATCGGGTTTCCATTTATGTGGAATTGCTAGGGAATCTTGTCATAAAGCAAGCTCAACCTGGGTGAGTCTCTACTAAAGCTTCTTTTTGGGATATATATGTATATATTTGTATGGTGATGTGTCTTATACTTATAAATTTATTGTGACTGCTGAAAAATCTTTCTTAGGTGTACGTTGCATACTGGGTAATGATCATGATGCTCTATCATTTATGAGAAGGTGTTTTTAACGTGAGTTTAGCGTGTGTGTACTTATATACACATATACCAAACAAAGTGTGTGGCTGAGTTTATTAGTGAAACTACTTTAAAATCTTGAAATAAATGGTGCTTTAGCTAGTTTTAATTGTTAGGTTTTTTCCAAAACAGCTTGTATTTGAGGTGAACACACGTAAGCTATCTGACTTCAGACCAAACTTTGAGAAACAGAGCCATCTGAAAATAAATAGGTAGGCCTGTAGACTTTCCAGGTAATTGTTGTTACTTGGACTCGTTAATAGTGTGGTCTCTGGGTATCTGTGCAAGCCTTAAATTTTATTAAATTTCCTTTTGTTGAGTATGCATAGTCATGTAGGCATTTTACTGTAGCACCCTTCTCTCCTAAGACGTGCATTAGTCAAGAGTTCAGGGAATATAGATGTGCACAACATCTTGTAATGGATGTAGGAAATAAACATGAGATTGTAGCGATTGAAAACAATAAGAAAGAAAAGGATTCGATAGTGCAATTTTATACACTATAAAATGTAGGCAATTTTTTAACCTTTGTAGTTTTAGTCTTGAAAACATTAAGAAGGAATATATTTGGGTGGCAACCCATTGGAGCCTTGTTAATAAATCGATTTTTTTCTCTAAAAATGCATTAAGAAAGAAAATATTTTCAAGAATATAAGGTGTTATGTATCATAAAAATATAGGAATCCTTCTAGTGTTTGTATTCCAAGGCTTGTAATTGCCAGGTTACATGAACTTGTCACTTCTACTGGCTATGTCTGTTTATCTTTGGGAAATATAGGTTTCTATGTTGAGTTACAGTGGATAGTTTCCTTTAAATTTTTAAGGTAGTTTGATTGGTAATTACGTATGGGTGCTGGGCTGTTTTTTGATTTTTTATGCTAATGATCATTTAGTGTCCTGAGAACACATTGGCTTCATCTACAAGTTGGTAATTTTGAGATGCAATTTAGAGGCTTGGGAAATTAGGACTACCCAGATAGGGTTTCCAATTTATGATGAAGTTAGATGAGGCCATTAATGACAGGTTATGGTATGTTCTCTGCTCTTGGATAGATTAGAGCTGGGGGGCTCTCATTGGTAGTTTAAGAGTTTAAAAAGGACAAAATGATGCTACTTTGATTTTAATGTGCCTGGTCATCCAGGTTGGTTTTGCATCTGTTCCAGTGTTAACTGTTAAAGCTAATTCATTGCTTTTGTCTTAGATTCTTTGGGATTTTAGAACTCTTTTCTTGCTTCAACTGAAAAAAGAAAAAATGTATTAGTGTTGGGAAGGAGACCCGATCCCCAAAGGTACTACTGGATTGGAATATGCACCAACAATGAGCTTGTGCCACAATCAAAACTTTCTGTTGTTCATGCTATAGCTCAAACTGAACAAAAATTTTGAGATAAGTGTTCTTTGCTCAAACATGATCAGTATGAGTGATAATGATTTTGAGTCATCTGGAGTTCCCCAAATGTGCCTAAATGATGAAGAATTTTTAAATTTTGCTCATATATCAAAGTTTGATTGTTCTATTAGATGACGTGGATTTGCTTGAACAAGAAAAAAAAATGTTAACTTTTTGAATGTTTTCCTTTCAAAAGAAAAAAAACATTATTATTGGGCTGATTTTGCTGTTGCTGTTGCACCTGCCCCTCTGCTTTTGGCGATTAGATTATGAGAAGAACTCTTGATAAAATTGGTTTAATGCAGGTCAATTGTTTATTTGGAGGGGAACTTGGAACCAAAAATTTTCTCTGATCCTATAACTGGTCTAGTTCGACGAATAAGAGAAATAGCTATTCGTCGAGATGGTATGTGCATAACTCCCTCCAACTCTCAGATTCTTTATCTTCTTCGAAACTAGAAAGATTTTACTTTCTCAATATATCATAGATTGAAGGCACATTTTTTTGACAGATGATCCACAATTTATTTTTCTTTTTTGCAATATCCTCTCTCCTCATTGTGTTTTGTGGTTCATGACAACAACCTAGAGTTGACAAAAGGGTTATCAGGTTTTGTGCTGATAGAATTACAACGTGAAATTTTTGTAGGCCGCATTGTGTTTCTGGGATCAGAAAAAGTCCGTGATGCTGAGCAACGGACATCTGGCGATATAAGAGGTGTTGGCTATTACTAAAAGGATACGTGGAACCTGGTGATTCATTAACATAATGCACAGATATATAAGCTTTGCCTTTGGTAATTAAGTTTAGCGCACAAAAACTTGAAGCCCGGAAAAATTTGAGATGGAAATTTGAATTCTATGATAGAAGTAGCCTTTTCTTGTCTACTTTGGTATATTGTCTCAGTATAAAGAGGAGCAAAGAAGCCAGCAGATTGATTGATCTTGACAAGATCACTTGAATTTTGATGATTGATGTTAATGTTAGGGTTTCGATTCCAAGTGCACAAAGAAGCCAGCAGATTTATTGTTCTTGAGAATATCACTTGAATTTGAGTTAGATGATTGATGTTAATGTTAGGGTTTCGATTCGAAGAGCAGCAAAGACGCGGCAACATATCAATTGTTCTTGCCAATGTTATCTGATGATTGATTTCAAATTTTCAGGATGCCATCAGCTTGAAGAAGTATATTGTGTTGGATAGTTTTGATTATATGTTGAACATGAACTTGGTCGTTTTTCCCATTAAAAAAAATACTATATAATCTTTTCCAGAAACTTGATATATTTGTATATTTTAAGAATCAGTAATTGTATTTTTCATATATGTAAATTATTATTTTTTATATAATATCTATACATATTTAAAATTGAAGTATAAATACACAAAGATTTTGAGTATTAAAAAAATTAAAATTAAAAAGTAAATTATAAATGATAATTTAAAAATAATACTTTATTATTATAATATTTTAAAAAATATTATTATTAGAAATGATTTTTGAAACGCATAAATTACATAATGAGAATTAATATATCACCAAAATATAAAAAAAAAATAATAATCTGTTATATATATATATATATCTATTTAAATATTTTCAAATTTGTATTTAAATCAAAGTACTTGTTAATTAAAAATTTTACTAAAATCAAAATTTAGTCAATTATTTAACTAAATCATATCAAAATAAAATTATTTATTAAATTATGTGTCATGCATAACACACAAGGTTTATAAGTATAATTTTAATGAAATAATTAATTGAAACGTACTGAATTATTACAAATAAATTTGCTAATTATAATAAAACTCACAGAAATTTTATAATATATATATATATTTTTTTTCCTCTTTCAGTGACACTCTGCCAAACACGTGTGCAATTTAAAAGCGTGCCCGTGAGGCACGAGACTCGACAAGAAAATAAATAAATAATAAAAAATAATAAATGGAGTTTTCAATTTTTATCAATCCATTTTCTCACTTCTCATAGGAAAAAAAAAAAAAGAAAGGAAAATTTGTCCCGACGACAAAGAAAAACACATTCAGGTCTGTCTCTCTCGCTGATCTCTCCATTTTTCTCAAGAGAGATTGAAAGAGAGAAAGATACATATATAATTTCGGTATATCTGCAACAGATTTCCAAAAATCTACTGCGGAAATGGGGTCGGCCGATTCATATATCGGCAGTTTTATTAGCATAATTTCCAAGTCCGAAATCCGATACGAGGGCGTCCTCTTCCACATTGACCCTCACGAGTCCTCCATTGGCCTCAAAAATGGTGTAGTTTTCCCCTTCCTTCATCTGACTTTCTCTGTTTCCTCCTGTTTGGTTTCGTGTTTCTGTTGCTGCAAGTTGGTTTCATAATGGTGATGATTCTTTTGGCAGCGTTTCTGTTATGTTCTTACAGTGTTGTTAGGCCTTTTGCGATGGTTTGATTTAAGTTCTTAAATCAGGGATGACAGATGATAAAGTGCATGAAATTTTTCCCTGATAGAGAAAACAAGGTGTCTATATAGGTTATGTATAATGTTGGGAAAGATGGCCAATTTCCTGTGTAAATTTTGAAATTGTATTATATGTGTGTCTCTACGTGGTTTCCTTACATTCTAGAAAAAATTTACCATGTTATTGTATCTTCTGAGCTGCACTCTGGTCAATTATTTGAAGTTGCTCTAGTAATTTTGTCCTTTAGGATTTTGAATATTGATGCGTGAGGTTCTGTTTTCCCCTTTCCTTCATATTACCACTGTGCTTGAGGAGGTGAAATCAGATGATAAATGAAAATTCGGTGATATTGAGACTGTTAGCTAAACTATGATCAATTACTGCAATAAGGTGAAATAGTTTGTAAAAGGGAAATTTTATATCATTCGATTGGGTACATATTTGTATCTACAAGCATGTATATGTCAAACTGTTCTTCCATACCATCTTCATCTGGCATGCTTATTTGTGGCAGTTTACAGATAGTGTTATGTTGCATGATATCCTACTCTTTTTGTACATATAGATATTAGTCATGATGTGTTGATTACTTATTTTGCAGTAAGATCTTTTGGAACTGAAGGTCGGAAAAAGGACGGCCCACAAATCCCTCCAAGTGAAAAAATTTACGAGTACATCTACTTTCGTGGAAGTGACATCAAAGTATGTATAGATATAAAAGATGCATTTATCAAAAGAAGTTACCTAGGTTTTTTGGGTTTTTCTTATTTCTGTATCACTTTGGAGCACGTAAATGAAAATCTCGACATTGCAGGCCATTTAGAACAAATTTAGAATAAATCCATTGTCCTTCTCCCACTCTTTGCTAGTGCTTGTTTGAGATGTATCAAAATCTCATGAAATGTGTCTTTTGCTTTGATACTGCTGGCTTTCCTCTGCTCCAATACAAATCATACTCCTTCCTCCTTGTCTTTGTAAACTTGGATTTTCTTGTTTTTCGACTTGCAAGATATCTCCTGGATGTAGTATATGTAAGTTAATCTTGGGCCTGACTACATGAAAATTAGATTGATGCTGAGATTGATCCATGTGGAGTTAAAGGCATCTTAGGTTTGCCAGCCTTGTACAGTGAAGTAAAAGTTATAATTGCTGTTACTCTTTTTCTAAAGGCTACATGAAGATTCAAGGATTTTGTTTGATTTTGAACAAACTCTAAAGTATCCTTTTGCCATTGTTATGACAAAATCTATGAAGTTTTGGATCTGGTTTACTATTTTAAACATAAAAGTTGTCAGCTGTTAAGTTGTAGAATCAACTTTCCACGAGAAAATTAAAATGCAGTAATTAGTCTTGCAGATCTTTTAAAGATGATTCTATTTATCAATATTTTTTTATCTCATTCTAAAGTTATTACTAAATAGAAGTAACCTTTGTGTATGTTATCTCAGGATTTGCAGGTCTTATCTTCACCACCTGTTTGTAGTACGCCAGCCATACCCGATGATCCTGCTATTATTCAAGTATATATGCTAGAAAATGAAAGCTTACATTTCTTTTATTTTATACCAGTCTAAATTTTATTTATTTGTTTTTGGTTGCTATAACATTTTATGCAGTTCAATTACCTGCAGCCACCTCCTACAGCTACAAACTTGCTGCCCACTGGTTCTTGGTCTGTGACAAATTTTATTTCCAATTCACAGATAGGAAATCCAAACTCAAGATTTCAGGGAACTCAGCTGCAGTATCAACCTGTAGGTAACATAGGATCTAAAGGTTTATCACATCCAAATGCCAATAATACTGAGCACGTTGTGCCAACTTATTGGCAACAACTAAAAGAGCCTTCGACAGATCTGTCTCATATGCAAGAACAGTCTTCTCTTCGACCACCACTGGGCCTTGTAGTGTCTCCTTCTGGGCAGCAACAGATGCCATATCCTGAGAGACATGCATCTGTAACGAGCAGTGCATCAAGCTTCCCTGAAAGCCCTAGTCCCTTTATGCCACCCTTCAATGCTTGTGGCTCTGTCAACTTAGCATCAACTCTATTGTCATCTTCAGCTTTGTCACAGAACCCTCCTATTGGTGGTTCTAGTTTGGTTTCTAATGAACAACAACATCAGACAACAAACAATGTACTTACTGTTCTCACCACTGGAAAACTAAGTTCTACCATGCCATTAGCATCTCCATTGACATCTGCTTCAGATGCAAATATTACTATACCTCCAACTATTGAGAAAATTAAATCAGTTAATGGCTCTACGTCAGTTTCTCAGAGCACACCTACTTCTTTGCCTTTGATTATTGGAATGACTAGCTCAAATCAGATTGAGGCGTCAATGCCTTCCTTAGTGACCCCATCGCAGTTATTGCAGTCTGAGCCGGCTAACCTTTCTTCCTCTCAGTCCTTGCAAACAGCTCAAAAAGACATAGAGGTGGTTCACACATCAAGATCGGAATCTCTTCCAGTGGATGCAAAAGATGATGATAAGCCAGCTGTTTTACCACTACCAGTAGCATCCACTAAAAAGGTACAACGTTAGTTTCTAATTATACTGTACAAAATCATTATTACTTTATGCAGATAGTAATAATTGGAACTTGATATAGTTTTTCCAAGCATGAGATGTTAGTTGATGTTGGAATATTTTAACCCTCCTGGTCCAGGGTCATGCTTAATATTCCCAAGTATTAACCTCTCCTAGGAAAAGGTTTATGCAAGTGGTTGCTAACCTTTTCTTTCCACATGCTAGCCTATTGCTAATAAGCATGTGTCATGCTTATAAACTTTCTAAATCATAACTGATGTTTTGTCCTGATTCTGTGTGAGTGCAACAGTGTCATTTATTACTTCTATTTGTTGACTCGATATAGTTTATCTTGGTTTTTTGTCTCTTGACAATTCATGTTCTTTGATTTGATGCATAAATAGGAAGGATCAAGGCTTTGCGAGCTTGGAATTGTGCTCTGATTTGTGATACTTATAACATGGTATTAATTTATGAAGGAATAAAAAGGGATTCCTGATATTAAAAGGACTTTTCAAGAAGTCTATTCTCTTTTTGCTAAAATTAGAGGTCATTGGTTCCTGAAATTCTATTGTTGTTTAATGGTCATCCTCTTTCTTCAAAAGAGGATTTATAGTACTTGCTTGACAAGTTGACTAGCTCGTATCCCTTTCTTCTGTTATATGCGTGACACAGTGTCTTCGGGCTTTCTCTGTGGTATGCATATTTTTGTTCTTGTAAAAGGGCATTCCAAAGGCAATGGGATGTTTGTCACGGTACATTCCCTTCTGGTCTGCTGGTGCTTCATTTATGAAAATATTGGGAAATTTCCGTGGAAAATAAATATTTGTGAGGTTTGTTGCACAAAGTGATCATCACATCACATAGATGGAGTGACAATCTGATTCACCCAGAACCCAACTGGGACTGTGACCTCCAATGTGTTACAATAGTATGATATGAATATGACTTGCTGAATCCAAACAACTTCAGTTTGGAAGGGCTGGAAACTTTAAGCTCATGAACCTGGGTTGACTTGAACTCGGATTGAAATGCTGTTAGATGATTAATACATGAAACAACCAAAACTAAGAAAGATCTCTCTAGGTGATTTGATGACTGCACTCTGTTGTAACAAGACATGAAACAATCCAATCAGAAATTATTTTTGCAGTCCTATGAATAGTTATTGCAGTGGTACCATATCATCTTTGAAAGTTTTTTAGATAATCTAGAACCACACATGGGTGGAATATTACCTTTTTCTTCTGTTTTTATATGATGTATATTTCACTCTAATGAGCCAGCAAAATTTTTCTGGTGCGGCTCCATCATAGATTCTTGGTCTTGATGAGAACGAATGCCCTGAAAGCCAACTCCTCTTTTACTTGGAAATGGTAATCTGAAACATTTTATTTGAATATGCTGGGCTTGATGGATGTTTTGAAACTCCAACTAATCCTCTTATTAATGTTGAAGAGTGGACAAGTTTCCATCAATTAATCACATAGGCAATAAATCAGTCATTACTAAATACACAAGGACAATTAAAAAGCTCACCTTTGAGCAACTTTGTGCAAGTACGGAGATACCTCAATCAGGGAAATACAGGAAAGAAAGCTCTCCCTTCTCGGCACCATGTTTTAACTTTTAAAACCTCTTAATGACAGCAAGATATTGAACTGGTAAATATATACATATAAATGTATATATATATATATATATATATACATTAGACAGAAGAAATCAAGTAGGTATAGGACTATTCCCATACAAGCATAGTTGGAAAGTGAATGCCCCTCCAAGGATAGTTTTCTTCACTTGGGAAGCTGTTGCGGGTGCATATTAACTATTGATACGCTAATGAAAAGGGGGAGACTTTGGTTAATTGGTGTTGTCTGCGCAAGAGATTGGAGGAGATTTGCGGCCATATTCTGCTTTGATGCCCCATTTCATACAGCCTATGGTCTACCGCTTTTGGGATCCTGGGTTATAGTTGGGTTTTGGTTGGCTCTGTTAAGGAAGAGGTGTAAGCTTGGAAGGATATTACCAGTAGGAAGAAATAGTTGGGGCTTATTCTGTTGGCGATTTTTTGGGTTGTATGGAAGGAAAGGAATGAGAAGATCTTTGAGGGGGTGGAGGAGGGGCTTGATAAAATTAGAGAAAGATGGTTTTAAAACCTTGGTGTTTTGATTTTAAATCAAATGCTGTATTATAGGAAGAATCTTGAGGAACTAATTGATATGCTAATTAAATTGTAAATATTTTTGTACATGGATTGCATCCCCTTGGTGCTTATATATAATACTTATACATTTTATTTAAAAAAAAAAGTAAGTATAGGATCAAGTATAGATAGATATGAAGATACACCGATTCTGTTAATTTCAACCTCAATATCATTAACATGGAAGGTAATTAGGAGAATGGTCAATGTCTTTATTTAAGCAGTCAGTATATTTTCCCTGGATGGGATATTATTCAAAAAAATTGACTATTAATTCGACCTTGCACAAGAAGTTCTTTTTCCTTTTATAATTTCTTGCCAAGTTATTCGTTTGTTTGAACAAGCATATGGAGGTGATAAATAATAGAACTTATCTGTGCAAAACTACCCATATTATAAGTTCATTCCTTGTAGTGTCTTTACGAAAAAGTGAATGGCAACTTGTCCTCAGCATTCGGCATGTGGTGCCCTGCTTGGTTATGCTGCACTTGATTTGTGTAATCTCTCACATGGCAAATAAAAAATAGCACTATGTCTTCTGATTAATTATCTCATAGCTACTGATCTTGATTCCAAAGCTCTTCTTCTACTTATCATTGTTGGTATTTCAAATTCAATAGTTTGTCTAAGAGAGAACACTCATCCAAAAGTCATACAGTAGTTTGTATGCGGCGTCTTCTGGGCATTTACTTCTATGGGTGTAGCATCTGTAAACAACTACAAACTACAGGAATTGCATTGTTTTTTTTATTTATTATCTTAGCACATAGGTATTATGGGAATGTGATTCTAACTTATGTTTTATGTTCTCTACGTGTTTTCCTTAGTCAAGCCGAGCTCTAGTAAGCACACACCTCCGTAAAGCGGGACAGGAACAAGTGAAGATAAATGGGGTAACCTGGCTTTCTTTTTCTCTTCTCATGTCTTATAGGGTCTCAAAAATTATTGACATTGAAGATGTTAAAACTTTTTAATTCTTCATTGTTTGTTTGTTGATTGGTTGCTTTATAATTTTGTTGTAAGTTTGTTCAAATTTTGTGTTACATTCTTGTTTTCCTTTCTTGTATACATTGCCTGCAAAATGCTTCTTCTTTCTATGTTCTTGTGGTGAGAATCTTAATCAGTTTATCTCCCTTCCTGTAAATTGATTTCCTATTTATATTTTGTTCTGGATTTTCGTATTTTTATGACATTGAAGAAGCATTATTTTGTTCTTTTCTTTTCCATGTTTTTGCTGGTAGGGAAGTTCCACTAAGTAGACTTGTTTCCATGCAAACATTGACATGATATACATATACCCCTCTAAAAAAATATGATGTACTTATACTGTAAGTTGTTGAATGGATTATCGGAAACGTGATTAACATTTTCCCTTTTTTTTGTTTGTTTGATCTTATTTGAACCTTTTTTTTTTCATATAGCTAATTTATTTACTTTTTCGTTTGACAAAAATACTTAGTTTTATTTTTCTTAAACCATGTTTTTAGATATCTATATTTATATATTGAATATATTTGACAAGATCATGCTTTATCAGTTCAGATATTCCAAGTATAAACCAATTTCCTCATGACACTTCTGTATTCTGCCTCTCGGAATTGGAATATTGTATTATTTCATTTAGTTGAGATTTTGATGGTATCCTTTGAGCTTTATCCTTCCAGTTGAATGATGCTACATCACGTGCTCATCATAGTGGCAAGAGCCACGTGAACAGATCAATGAATAAGGTAATCTATCTGTATTTCAATTTAGGTATTTGCTTCAGTGCTAACATAAATTTGGTGTAAGCCTTTTTTTCTACTTTGTTTACCCTCTCCCTTCAGTTAAATGCAGCTGCTTCACATGATCACCATGGTAATCATGCACGTGGTGATAGAATACATATGCGTGGAAGAGTAAATATGGTAATTGTTTAAGTTCTTTGGGGCTTAAAGAACTTCTTGTATTCACTTTACATCCGCTAATGCATATGTATGGATTGCGTGTTCTCCTGTGTGCGTTTTGTGTTAATCTTCACGTTCTTTCCAGCAACATGGAGCCCGTCTGCATACTCAGCCTGGCAATAAAGGCCATGTGCGAGGAGCAAAAAGATTGGTAAGTTTAGAGACAAAAAAGAAACAATATTTGATAGAAACCAAAAGCATTTTATTGTTTATGATTTTCTATTTTTACCAGATTAGTGGAGCTGCACCGTACCAGCATTACAGAAATCAGGGCCATGGACGAGGAAGAGCAGATATGGTAACAAAATGCTCTCTCTCTCTCTTTCTCCAAGGAATTTATAGTTCTCTCAATGGTTGGACTTGTTGCTGATATGCCAAAGAGTCCCTTGGCTGCTGGCCCTCGCCTCACCAAGAAAAATAGTAATAGTTCTTTTTACTCGGAGGAAATAATACACTTAGATATCAAATTAGAAAGCTTGCTTCTTCAGTGGAAGTTTTCCTTTAAGGTTTAGATAATCATCATTCTTCAGCACCACGCATTGGCCTAGATTCAAAACTCTGTTTAACCATGGACGGGGATTTAGGGATTGGTGAGAGCCCACCGGCCGATATGGATAATATTGGATAAGAGAGAGATGCGAAAATGGCCAAAGGAAGATAATATCCATGCAGGGATATCACTTTCAATCTTCCTATTATTTTTCTTGTGTGATGATTATTGAGATAGATAATTGAGTGTTAATGCATTCACCCCTCGATATTGCAGTTTTGTAACTAATGATATTTCCTTTTTTTTCTTTGGAATAAGTAGTACTGATATTTCTCTGTCACTTTTTGTTTGCTTTTCAGATTTCATCATCACCGGCAAAATTTACTGAGGATTTTGATTTTGTGGCAATGAATGAAAAATTCAATAAGGATGAAGTATGGGGTGAGCTTGGTAAAAGTATGAAAACTCATCTGAAAGACCAACAAAGTCCAAGTGACAGTGAAGGAGGAGGTATACAACATGAAGATGCAGCTGAACAGCTAAAAGTTGAGACAAAGGTAAGGATTCTGATGATTATAATGAAACAGATTGTTAGTTTTTTTATTCCCAATAAAATTAGGTACTGATCCTTGATATTTAGGTTTGAATACAATTGGTTCTATTATTTTTTCAATATAAGTGTCATTTATTCATTTCTATACGAACAAAAATTCCCATTTTGTGGTTTTTTTAAGTAAAATTGTTTATTATGTTGCTGTCTTTTATTATTCTACCCGTCACAAATATTAAACTATTGGTTAACTGCTCTTAAGAAATTACACAGAAATGAAATCAATAAATCTGTTTATTACGCAGGGATTTATTTATTGTTCATTTTGTTAGAAAAAACAAAATAGTTCAGATGTCATAATGCTCAAATCTCAAGTATTTCTTGGTAATTTGATTTAAGCTTTTTTTTTAAAAAAAAATTACCTGCAATTTCCTTTTCTTATAGGAGGCTACTGTTTCCCATTTTGTGCAGGCTGTTTATGTTAAAGATGACTTCTTTGATTCACTTTCTTGTAATTCTTCTCTGAATTGCGAGTCAAAGAAAGGGAGATTAAGGTTCTCTGAACAAAGGAAACTGGATACAGAGGTAACGTACCTTTTATTTTTCTCCTCTGGCCCCTACCTTTCTTTGGTAAAAATACATTTTCACCCTTTTTTTTTTGCTCTGTTAGCAAAGTACGGTTTCCGCTCTCTAAGTTTGACCTTATTCAGTTCCTATCCTGTCAAATTTTTTGTGAGAGTTCAGTTTTTGGGCATCTTTTTTTTTTTTTTTTGCATATAAACATTGACATTTACAGGGCACATGTATGAGCTTCTAAATACGCTAAATAAATTGAAATTAAGAAAATTTTAAGGTGATAGAGTAAAAGAGTATAAGATTCTACATATACTAACAAAAAAAAAATAGATGAGTCCACAAAACCCACATAATATAAATTATCACTGTACATATTTTTAGGTTAATTATGGCTTGTTGATGGTTTTCTTGTTATGGGATTGTAGACATTTGGTGATTTTCAAATGAAGAGGTCCCGTCGAGGTATCTGGGGACGGGGCCGTGGCTGGTCGCAGGTCTCCAAACTCGGAAGCGCAAATGGTCAAATGGGACGGGGATGGGGACGGGGACGGGGACGGGTGGACGCAGTTTGGAGTCGAGTCACCTAGTCCTTTTGATGGGAGACTGGGAGTCCTGTTATCTAATTAGCTGTATTCTATTATTATTATTATTATTATTAGAAATTAGACAGCATGTAACAAATTGAGCTCTCAACTCCCCAGTGATTAAAAGCCTAGTGCTAGTGCGTACTACTCAAGGACTGAACCAACCCTTTATGTTAAATTGCTCTTTTATAAAAATATTCGACGACATTTAAACTCCTGCATATAGTTTTTTTTTTTATGAATATGCAATAAATCTGTTTTTTGGGAATCTGTCTTCGTGTTCTGATCGGCTTGTGTTGGATATGGTTCTGGGTTTTGTTTCGTAAATGTATCTTTTAGGCAAATTAAAGTTTCTTGCATCAGAAATTATTTAATTGCTTATTAAAAAAAACACTTTTTAGATAGTGACAAGATAGATCTTAAGTTCTACTTGTGTGATTTTGTGTTTTCCTCTTCTTTGAGAATTGGGTAATTTGGTAATACAAATATTAGCTTCTTTAAAATTGGAAGAAAAAAAACAAACTCTCAAAATAAAATTGCTACGATTTCCTACTAAAAAAAAAAAAAAAAAATTGTAATCCTGAACAAATCTCACAAACCAATTCTTATGCCAATTTAAGACCCTATAATCTGGACCGTTGGCTTAAAAGTGGGGTCCACCAACTCCATAACCACTTGCCAACATGGATGTTTGCAGGTGCCAGTTGGAGTTCACTCCAGAGTCAGCGCAATAGTGGGTGGCCTCCTTGTTTCCTTTTAACTTCAGAACCTCAAATAGTAATTTTCTTTCTTTTCAAAACGACAACCGGGAGAAGTAACAAAACGACACAAAATAACCACCTCTCCCGCGTCATCGCATCTGTGCCATGAGAAATAAAAGTGACGGGTCTGTCACTCAAACTTGGTCAAATTTTCAGATCAGCTAACTTATCGGCCGTACACGTGCGGTTTAACCCTGACGTGTTACTTTTCCCTTTTAAACACAATAATTAAAAGAGTACAATAAGTCTAATTAATCTATTTTTTTTTTTTAATATTTTCGAATATATCTTGTAACACAATTCAATAAACTAATAATAAATATCATAATTACAGTATAGATTATAAATCATTTTGGTCACCGGCCTTAGTTCTTAAAAATCTCTCTTTTTTGTGGTTATTATTTTTTTCAATATCTGATATATATATATATATATATATTTTTTAAAAAATAAATTTACAAAGCTTATTAATTAATTAATTGACATTTCCTATCAATTAAGTTAATATGTTCGTGTCATAAGCTACACGGCCATGGTAATAAATCATCATAAATTCACAAACTAACGTAATTTTATATGCTAATGTATGTTGTTTTCAATGGAATTTAATAAAAATTAACCATAATTTACTACATAACAAATCTGAAATTAATGTGAAATAATCTAGTAAAAGATATAAACTAAATATATGATGAACGACCTAATTTTTTTATATAATTAAATCTTAATTCTCACAAGCTTTTATTACTATCAACTGAAATTCTTAATTAATAAATTTTTGTAATAACTTACAACTTCATAGTTCTATGCATAGATGTTAACTTTAATTATTTTAACTGTTAAGTTTATTTTCCAATTAAAAAATAGCAATGAATATTCTTTTTGTAATAATTTCTTATTACAAAATTATTTATACTAATTAATTAAATTTTCCATTTATCTTGAATTTTCAAATTTGATCGTATACTATTTTTTATAACTTCACATAAAAAAATATATATATATATTAAAACCATAGGATACATTTTTTTTTTCTCATAAATTCCTGTTGTTGACAGAAAAAATACCTGATGCATGTTAAAATACATATATATATATAAATATAATATTGACGAGTTAGCATGACAATATAAATAAGCATTTAAAATACGTCAATGGAAAAATATTGGAAGCTATTAAAAAGAATGCACCAAGTTTAATTAATTCACATTAAACATATTAAAAAGCATTATTAATTACTAAAAATATTAGAAAAGGATCGAGTTTAATTAATTCGCATTAAATAATATCTGATTACCTTTCAAATTAAATGAAATAATAAATAGAATTTTCATAGTAAATTCACATTATGTCTCAAGAGAAATATTAAGACCAAGTGTGTAGATTAATTTTCATTTACTTTGATACAATATAATCATTAATACCATTGTTTTTTTTTTTTTTAATTAAGAAAAAAAAGATGAGTAATTGCTTATATTAATTAATGATGAAGCCAAACAGTATACACATACGAAAGGTAACTTCTTACGTACATAAAAATAAAGATAAAGACGAGCAACTCTCGTTATATTATGAGCCACTGAATTACATTGTTACTTAATCTATTTTACCGTGACATTCGATCTCCGAAGCAATAGTGACTGGTAGTTTGCAACAGTAAAATCGAACTCTGATCAATCATCCTCGCGTGTTATCAATGTTTTTATGAACTTCTTAAGCATCCAACTTCACTGTTCTTAGGTCTTAGAAATGCTCTATGATATATTGCAGAACTCGCTGGCAACCCAGCATTTCAGCTAGATTTGGTGATTGGCATCCCATAATTTGTCCCCATAATATTGATGGTATCCGACTCTACGAGTTTCATATAATTGCATTAAGATTACTTTTAAAATAAAATTCATACTTGTTTCGTCAAAGTGAATTTAATTAGAATGATTTGAAAATAAATAATATTATTTAAAAATTATTAAAAAAATATTATTATACAATTTTAAATTTCACATCCTTTTAAATTTTTTTTATCCATTTAAAAAAGGACCATAAATAGATTTCAAAAAGATTACATATATATTTTCTTTCCAATACATAAGACGTGCAAGTTAATGACTGAAAAATGATACGTATGACTTAATTTTTTATTTTATAGTTGCCTAATCCATATATATATGT
>NW_019014679.1:685299-704955 GCF_000150535.2 Carica papaya | reverse complement strand
TCCCAACAAGAAAATTTATATATATATATATATATATTGTCTGAAATAATAATTAAACTTCATACAAAAAATATTTATTTTAGCAAAATTTTGTCTTTTTATTTTTTTCCTACTTTTATGAAGAGAGAAAAAGTCAGTATGAGCACCCATATCCAGGATTAGAATTTCACCATCTCCAACTCCACGTGTTCCCCTGCATGTCTCCACACCCTAACCCTCCTCCCTTCTCACACCTGTCCTTCCCCAACCCCTCCAACTTCTTAAGACACCATTCTCTTCTCCCATCTCACTTTCTTCCCTCAAGCTCTCAACAATGTCCGACCGAGGCACTCCTCCTCCTCCGCCGCAGCCCAGAACCGCACGAACACCACATTCCTCCACACAAACTACCACTGTCTTTCTCCACAGACTCCAATCTCACGCACCCACCTCGTCCCAGCTCCTCGGATTCCTCACCCTCGTCATCTCCGGCTCCATTCTTCTCTTCCTCGTCGGCCTCACCGTGACCGCCACCGTCCTCGGCCTCATCTTCTTCACGCCTCTTATTATTATCTCCAGCCCCATTTGGGTCCCCGTCGCCATTGTTATATTTCTTGTCAGTGTCGGATTCTTGTTCGTTTGCGGATTCGGCGTCGTTTCAGTCGCCGCTTTGTCGTGGATGTACCGGTACTTCCGGGGAATGAACCCGCCCGGATCGGACCAGGTTGATTATGCGAGGACTCGGATCTACGACACGGCTAGTCATGTGAAGGATTATGCAAGAGGGTATGGCGGGTACTTGCAGAGCAAGGTGAAGGATGCGGCTCCAGGTGCGTAAGGAGGTAATAGTGGTCGATCCGGTCCGGTTCGAGTAGTGAACCGGTGGAAAATGAGAACCGGGTTAATATTTTTTTTACTTGTTTGCTCTAGATAGTTTCTTTATAATCTTTTCTTGGGAAACCTTTTTTTCATGTCCTTCATGTTAGTTGAGTTGTTTGGAATTTTGTTGTTCCTTTTTTTTTTTTTTTAATTCGGTTGAATTTTTACTGTTTTTATGACATAATTAAGGGTTTCTTGAGTATAATTAATTAGATTTGCAGTTGATTAGATTTTTTATTAGTGTATTGTTAATTCACTTTAAACAATTAGGGTATGGAGAATTTATGTAGAAATTAAATTATTTATTTATACCCAAATTGAAATTTTTAAATTTTAGGGGTAAGATCATAAAGCTTCACAATTTTTTTATTTGAGAAAATTTATAATTGCATTTGGTTCAAACATTTTGACACGACAATAAAATAAAATAATTCAATGAAAATAGAAAGGCCCATAGTAATATAATGGGGCTCCAATCATGTTCTAAAAAGTATCAAGTCCATTTTGCTTCCCCAAAAAAATTAGTAGACTTGTATAGATTAGGTGGGTCGGTCCAAATGTCTTGTTATTTTTGAAAAATTATCAAAATATAATTTTTTTTCTTTCAATTTAATATAGTAAAAAACCATTTTCGAAGCTTACCAAAAATTTTAACGATTTAAATTAATTTATCCAATGAAAAGAAGGATAACCCATGAATGAAATGGGTTTGAATTAATTGGACCATAGTTGTTTTTGAACAATTATCATAGTAGTAATTAATAGACCCTCCACTTTATGGATTGGTGAAAAAAGGATGGTAAATTGTTTTATAGTTTTACCATTTTAGTTCTTGTTGTAATTTAATTTATGTTTTTGTAAAATTTGGGTATATGTCATATATATTTTGTCTTTTATATAAAATTATTACTTTTTAGGTTATAATTTCCCAAAATAAATGCATGATTTTGAACCAATTTAGGAAAATACATGAATATAAGTACATGATAATCAAAAGTCAAAACTCAAAAGGGCGAAAGACGACTCAAAGCAGTTAGCTCTTAGTTGATTAGACGGGCATTCATTGCTTGCTGGTCAACTCACAGGAAAGGAAACATAAAATTGGCCGTTTAGAAGTATTGACAAGGCCATTTTGACCTCACGTATTCTCTATTTTCCCAAAATCGCAAACCTAAAAATTAAGAAATTAAATTTGATTAATCTGATATTATTAGTATAATTAATTTGATGTTCCGCTGGCATGAATCTATCCCTCCTGAAACTAACATTTATTATCCTTATTTAAATGTGTTTAAATAAATTTCGTACTAAATTATTAGTGCTTCTTTTGTTATATAATAAATTAAAAATTATGAAATGATTAATACGTACATCGCAAATAATTAATAAAAAGATATGTATTTTATAAATATTTATTTTATAATTATATGCATAAGTGGTTTTTAAGATAATTGAAAAAAATAAATAAGATATGATTAGTTATAAACCGATCACACAAATATATGGAGGAATTTTTTAGTTAATTAAAAAAATTATTAATAAAAAACATTATGTTATACTTTGAAATTCCTCGTCCAAGACCATTTCCAATGGAATGTTCTCTTTCTTCATTATATATTATCATCTACAGCGCTTATTGCGGATATGTAACTAATTTTATTTTCTTATGGTCTGTTTGGATCAAGAGAAAATTAAATGAAAATCATAATTTTGTTATACACTGGGTGCTAACATATGCATTAAAAAAAATTATATTATATGTATCCAAGTATATCCCACTTTGAAAATACAAACATCTACAAGATTAAAAGTAAAAAATTCAAAATAAAGAGATTATTATAAACTAATAAAAATTAATCATATTCTAATTTGATAAATTGAAAGAAAATCCTGATTTACTTAGCCTGCACTTCTCATTAGAAAATTTGTATATATACAATAATTTTTGTTTTCCCAAGGAGAGTACCATATCCCATATTCTATATTCTATATTCTATATTCTATATTCAAAACAAGAAACTGACCAATACTTTTTAAACCCAGTTTTCCTATTCCATCACCCAAAAAAAAAAAAAAAAAAAAAAAAAAAAAACACTTTTTCCTAACTTTGTTCTGGGTTTTCCCGTTGACCCAGCTACCCGAAACTCACCTACTGTGACAGACCAATCATATCACAACACGTCATACAAAAACCCCACATCATAAACGAAAGCAAAATCACATACGTCGGTGACACAACCAACGGTCACCGTCAGGGTAGGCGACAATCCGCCATCAGCCCATTACTAGTTGGCACGTGCGACATACCCACGCATGGGACTGGCACGTGGAGACCGGAAAGGAAGCTCTTCAAGCTGCTTCCCGCGACTATCATAATAAATCACGCCGGAGAAATCCAGCGGCTGACATTTATCCCCCATCAAGATTGCCTTCTGCCATACTCCGCCATCACCGAATTCCTCGGACGCGGAATCGCTATCTGCGCCCGATTTTTTATTCCTACTCACCAAACTCATCGCCTTGTTGCTGATGTTCGTGAACAGCTGCTTCGGCCGCGCCCTCAGCGGCGACTTCGCCGTCCACGGTGACCTCGACGCGAACGCAGGACTTCTGCAAGGACTAAATCCTTCGTTCCAAGTACTTTCATCGCCGGAGTTTTTACTCGGCTCCAGCGCCTTGGCTCTGAGCTTTCTCGAAACTCGGCTGGCGTGTTTGGCACATATAGCCATGAGGGACGAAATAGACAAGAGAAAGCCGGTCCTGAGCCGGCTTGATGAGCTCAAGCTACGGTCCGGTGTTTTAACGTCCATGGCTCTGTTCCCCCTCTGTTGTTCTTCTTCTCCGAATCCAGAAATCGGCGGGGAGATTTTGTGCAAATAGGCTTCATTCAGTTGGGTGGGATTCTAAGGTGCATGCATTTATAGGTGAGGTTGGAGGATTTGGGTAACCGGCGATAGCCGGTGACTCTTTTTTCTTAATGCAGATGCGTTTTCCTCTTTTGGAAATATAAAAATATATGGAAAGAAATTAGTACCTTATCATAATAGGTTTTGAAAGTCATTATTTTGGTAATAAGTTATTGAATCCAATATTATTTTGGAAATTATTATCATATGATATGAAATTTATGTGCAAAATAATCTAAACTGATATGCAACTTC
The DNA here is from genome assembly GCF_000150535.2 of Carica papaya. The sequence continues at coordinate 700,936 of NW_019014679.1, read as the reverse complement.
AATGTATTTTCACTTTGAATGAGATTATAATTAAATTTAATAAAAAAAAATTAGATTTTGACTTTGACTGTTTGAAAATTTAAGAAGATGAGTTATGTAGATTTGATTTCATATTTATTAGACTACTACTTTAAATTAAAATAAATTTTTTAAAAAATCTCAATATAACTCGATAACGAATCAAATTTGCAAAATTAAATCTCTGATTCTTGATATTTTTATTTATTAAAAAAAAATCAAGTTTATTTGGTGATAATATGAAACCGGATTCTTTTAAAATTATATTTTATTTTTATTAACAAATTTGCTAAATTCATGACCAACGAAGTAATTTTTTATAATTAAATTAAGTAATATAATTTATATTTTCAATCTAAATTCTTAAAATTATTTCATTTCTTCTAATTATATACTCAAACTAATCAGACATAAATACTTTGAAAGTTTTAAGTATTAAATAATTAAAAATTAAACCAATTTTTATACTTTAATTAAAAATAACCAACTACCAAAAAAAATTACAGCCTTAGTGTAAAAATATTAAATTATAAATTTAATTAAATCAGGTTGAATGATTATATTAATTTATTAAGAAATAAATTGGACGATTCATAAAATTATTAATCACTACCGAAACGCATAATTGTATTGTGAATGACAATCGTACACGTGTGAGGATTTTATTGGTGGGAAACAATTTGAGGAATCTACGTTGGCGCAGCAGGAGATCATGATTTACACGTGTCACGCAAAGGGATGAGGTATGCGTGCACGCTGGTTTGGAACTAGAATAATAACAAGCAAGGAAGGTTGGTGTTGAGTCAACGCAGGTAACCGACGAGAAACATGACAAGTCCAACTTCCAGATTGGAGAAATAAATAAATAAACAAGTGGGATAATTGTGGGTGTGTGGGTCCCACATGTAAGAATCAGACCTAAGAACTCACGACTGCTGGGATTTGTATATTTATGCGGCGCTCACTTCCCCCGGGCCCACCAACCTGTGTGGTAATGCCGACTCGGTCTCACCATTTATTTATTTATTTTAATTGCATAATAATAATATACTTTTGAATAAATGCGTATAAAATTATTATGTCTAAGTTTATTATTATTATTTTTTTCTAATAAAATTATACACCATGCAATAATTGAAATTTCTTTTAAAATCAATGCACTATTTTTATAAAATTCAATTGGAGATTCAACTTATTTTGACGTCATATAAAATAAATATAATTTTCCTAAAGAAAATTTTGAATAAGCATGCTTGATTGATATTGTACAATTAATTAATGTGATCTATAATATATATATATATATATATGTTATTGGGTTGGGCAATTATTAGTTAAATTTTCACTTGACATGCACGCATTGTGATATGGGTTATGACTTAAATCATGTCCATGGAATTAATTGATATTCATAGAATAATATTATACCTATCTATTACCAGTAGCACTTTTATTTCTTAACATATATATATATATATGTATATTAAAAAAAACATCCGGGCCTAGTCTTCTGATATTCCCCCATATATGTGTGTGTGTATATATATATATATATATATAGTGCATACACTATATCTATGCACACGGCACATAGGGTGATTTATGCCTTCTTCAAAGTTTTTAAAATGATTAAAAAAATTAAGCTAATTAGTACATGCAACTGACTTATTAACATGATAATTAAAATATTATTAGACAATTAATTAATTAATTAATTTGATTATAATTATTAATCTACCTCAAATGAATAAGAAGACACCCAGCAACTTTTACCGTCAAATCTGGCTTTATATTATTATTATTTAATATCATTATTAGTTTATGATTAACTTTCATTATATATACATTCTAATATAATTTTTTTTATTAATTACCTTTCGCCACATATATATGATTTTAAAACATAACCAGTAAGATAAAAAAATAGATAATAATTAACCATTTTTATATGTATATTTTTATTAGCATAAATTATCCGTATTTAAAAGATAACTATTGTTGCAGTTTATTAGAAAATATATTTTTTAATACAATATAATATATGTATATGTAACGGTTTCAGAAATTTAAAAAAAATGTATATATTAAAAATTGTAAGTGCGGAAGCGAAATAATTTTTTTTATTAATATCCCTTACACAATAACCAAAATATATTAAACATATGAAAGAATAAACTAATTGAAGTAAATACTAGTAATGAATGCTATAAATAAATCTATCAAATCTTTAGTCATATACTCGCCGTCTTCCTACGGGACGGTCTCGGGAATCAAGTCCTCCTGATCTGAAATGGTTAAGTAAGGAATGAGCTACACTACCCCAATAAAAACATCACATTATCTCACTGCCACTGGAGTAAAGGTTGATAGAAAACAAAAACGACCAATTGAGCATAATTTATAGCAAACTCATTTATCAATAATAAAAACCTTTATTGTCTACTTACCTTGGTGAAATTTATGAAAGACAACTTGTGAAACACAATAACATCATAAACATCATAAAATCATACACACTTTGTAACATAACACATATCAAACTCTCGTTTTTCAATCATCAGACAAAAATTTTCCTCTTTTATCAGCCTACTAGTATCCATAGAGATCCATAAGGGTCCCCGCTACACGTGAACCATTCACATTAATAACTTGATTCTAGGGCCGTTCCCATACCCTGTCTGGTATGGACGTCAAAACCATAAAGCTCAATACCCCGTCCGGTATGAAGATAAAACGGGCCGTTCCCATACCTCGTTCGGTATGGGCGCCAAAACACATAAGGTCTCTATACCCTGTCTGTTATGAGAGACCACGTTTCCGGTAGGATTTCCTATGGACCCGGTCCGTCTACCATATCCCAGGATATCTAGTGAGGCTGTAAACATTATCCATTATCAATTATCAATTCACATACCTTTTTATCATTTTTCTTAATCTCAATTATCCAATCAAATACAAACACCTAAACCAGTAATAGACACCAAATAAGATAACACAACATCGGGTTCACAATAATTCAAAGTATAATAAATAAAACCGTGATTCATGCATACGAAACCATAGAATAAACACATCAGGCATCATACTGCATTCAAAACTGCAAAATAAATCAAACAACACATGACCAAAAATATATCAGATTCGGCTGCATTGACAATCAATTATACATATTTATTAAGTCATAAAATACTGTTTTATCATTTATTAGGCTTTAATGTCATGATAGGAAATAGGATGAGAGATCATTACTTGTTTCGGGGTCTGAAATCGTGTTCTCACTGCGCCTATGGGCTGTCTCTAAATTTCCTAAATTTTTTTATGGGAAACTGAAACACACTTCCGGTACCTGCACGTGTCCCCAAAAAACCCCAAATCAGACTCAGGGCTCTTTCGACCAATATCAGAATTCCAGCACGGCGGCTCCGCCGCCCACAGCGGCGATCCGCCTCGGGTTGACCGTTTTCGGCCAGTTTCGACTGAATTCGGCCAAACTCGCATCGATTCCTACGATAAAACACCCCTAAGACCTTCGGTGGGCCAAAAAATCAAGAAAAATTAAGACATACTGGCGGCGGAGCTCTCGGGTACGGCGGCTTCTTTGGCACGAGTCGCAATTTGATGTTTTGCTCTAGTCAACCTGTAGAGAAAGGGACGATGATCACAGTGGTGTAAAAATTACATCAAATGGGAATCAGGAAGGGCCTAATCGGAGGAAAAAATCGAGGGAAGCCGCCGCGGCACCGCTGGAGTTCGGCTGTATTTTTCGGCCGATTGGCCGGTTGTTTGGCTCTGATTTAGCCACAGGTGGATTCAGCATCGAAAAACAAGCCCATAGGAGAAATTTTACCTCGTTTGGCGGTAGAAAAATCCTCCGGTGCGGCGACGGGTGGCGGTGATCGGCTCCTCCGGTGACTGGGTCGTCTTCTCCGGCGAGGGTACTGGCGGCTAGGGTTTGGGGTTGGGTGTGGGTGAGATTATTTATAACCTTCTCCTTTTAATTTCAGCCGTCCATCACGATTTAATCTGAACCGTCTGATCGCGATTAAAATGAGAATAAATCTGGGTCGTCCATCACGATGCGATCTGGGCTGTCCGTGCGTGATTCAATCTGGATCATCCGCACGCGTGAGATTTGGGCCGTCCGTGTGCGCGGGAACGGATCTGGGTCGTTCGATTGCGCGCACGCGGATTGCTCACGTGGCCCCATCCCGCGTGGCTTCCCGCATTAGCGTTCCTGCCACGCGGCGTGTCTTAGTTGGCTGGGGCTGCTGACGTGGCGGATCTTTTTTAAATTGCGTTTTGACCCTCCAGTTTTCGATTTTCTTTTCAAAAATACCTACATAATCTAAATTTTCACCCATTTTTTTCAAAATCGTTTTCAATTAATTCACAAAAATAATTTTACTCATTTTTATCTCCATAAAATAAAATAAAATTAAATTACAACCTTATAAATTAATTAATTAATAAAATAAAAATAAAATAAAAGTTTTTGGGTTGTTACAGTATATATATATATATATATATATATATATATATATTATTACGTTAAGTAAGACAAAATTAAAATGTTAAATTTGAACGGAAGTGAGCCAATATTTTTTTTTTCTTGTTTATTCTGCTAAAAATTCCAAGATTTTAAGAAAGAGGTGGTGGCAGGTTACCGAATATTTATGGTGAATAAAACATATTATCCACACAAACCCATATATATATATATAGCATAAGAATTCATATTAATATATATATATATATATTTATAAGAAGAAAATGTGGTAGGTTAGCTTCCATTAGCTAATTAGCTAGATTGTTCAATCGTACTTGGCAGATTTTGATTAGGTCACTTACACACATACCCACACAGATGTATATATATATATTTATATATATGATATATTGATATACGTATCTGCTATATATAGATCATGACCCATCTGATAATCCTAATAATCAATATCATGTATTATTATGCACTCTAAGAATGAGATTTTTTTTTTTTAGAATAATTGATTTCATGTATTAAAGTCAATGTCGACTGAAAGTAACTCACAAACACATACCCTGCATGCAGTTGACCCTTGACTCTAGCTAATTACGAGAAGCCAGAAGGCCCCAATTTTACACACACAAACATATATATATATATATATATGTACACGTATATACATACACACACACGCACGCACACACACTCGAGAGAGAGAGAGAGAGAGAATAAGTCATAAAATACCATTTTTTATTAATTTAATTTATTGGGCAAATCAATATATATAAACCCAATATGTATAATTTGTTTATGACCCAAAGCCCAAAGCCTAAGGCCCAAATTGATGTAAAATATAAATCAGTCAGCAGCCCACATGGGATCATACAGACATATTGCACAATAATTTTTTTTTTAAATATATATATATATATATATATATATAGAGGGTCTACATATATGGTTAATTAAATAAAAAATATTAATTTTTAAGAAAAAAAATTATATGGGCTTGTGATAGCTTATAATATTTAATTTAATAGGATCAACTATCAGTGAGATAACTATTTTCTTTTAATTATGTAGTCAGGAGAAACAATTTCCCAATAAACCATAATATATATATATATATAATAGTCTGTATGTACTGATTTGTTTGAGAACTTTGAAGCTCTATGATATATACATGGGTGTGTGTATATATATATATATAAGGCCCACCAGTCTTTTACTTTTTTTTTTGGGTGGACAAGGCCCACCACTTGAAAAGCTTTTTGGAGTTGGGCTGATACTCATTGCAACAAGCCAGTTAGTTGCCATGCCTATCATGTCATATCTGACTCTATATTTTAATTTCTAAAAAATATATAATACCCTTTTTTTGTAGGTTCATTAATTGAAAAATTATACTTTTAGTAGATAGTAATATTGGTAAAAATTTATTTAATTAATTAATATGGTAAAAAATTATAAATTCAGTTTATGGGTTGCTCATAGTTATTAGTCTAATTAATAAGGAAAATAGTGCCTTTTTCTAATACTTATTGAAAAAAAAAAGAAATTTGATTTTTGTAATTAGTAATGCCAATCTAATACACGGTTCCTAAATTTGGCCCGGCATTAATTTTAAAATTAAAAAAATATATAAAAATACAAATTTTATTTAATGTAAAATTAAGAAAAAAAATAAGTGAATGATGAAATTAAAAATAATTTTAAAAAAATTAGATGAAAATTTAGGTTCGGATGGTATTTTTGAAAGAAAAATTAGAAACTGTGAGTCAAAATATAATTAAAGAAAGTTTTGCCACGTAGGACCACCCAGTCAGTAGTCCTGACGAACCTGAGCGCGCCGCGTGGTAAAGTACACTGACTCGGTGCCACGCGGGAGGCTACACTGGCAATCCGCGTGCTCGCAATCGAATGGTCCGGATATGTTCGCGCGCGCGTGGACAGTCCGGATCCGTTCATTCATTAGGCACGATCGGACAGTTGCGATTAAACGCGATGAATGATTCAGATTCGTTCTCTTTTTAAATGCGATCGTACGGTCGATATCAAATTATAATGAACGGTTCAGATTCATTTCCTTTTTAAACACGATCGGTCAGTCAAGATCAAATGTGATAAATAATTTAGATTTAAGAGAGACGGGTATAAATATTCTGCATCACACCGAACCTAAACCATAGCCGCCAGCCCCCCGCCGAAGAAGAAGAACCAGTCGCCAGAAAAGTGAGCCAATAGCCGTCGGTCGCCGTCCCGAAGCCACCTCCGACTGCCAAAAAAAGTAAGAATTCTCTTATATGCTCGGAATTTAATTTATCCATGGCCAAATCGGAGTAAAAGTAACAGTGGATGAACCGAAAATCGCAGGTAAAGCTTGGCAGCACCGCTGCGGGCAAAACTAAAAATTACCTCCGATGAGCCCCTTCTCATTTCCTTTTTTGTACAATTTTTCTACCATTGTGTTCAATATCTTGTTTTCTACAGGTTGACCGAAGAAAAATATTTAGTCGCAAAGATGAGTCGGCAGAGCCACTGAATCAAAAAATTTCGCCGCCGATAAATTTTTATTTTTTGACTTTTTTCGGCCAACTGAGACCCCATAACATATTTTTTTCTTAGAGATAAGTATAAAATAGGACAAAAAGGGCCAGGTCGAGGCAACCTGCCGTCGCAAGTGGCGATGCCGTCGTGCCGGAATTTTAAAATTGGTCGAAAAAAGTTTTTAACTCTGATTTTGAGTTTTTTTAGAGTATTTTTATGTATGTGAAGCGTGTCTTAACCTCCACAAGAAAATCAAGAAACCTGAGGATCACTTGTAGGTGCAGTTGAAAGTTCGGTATTTTGGATACCGATTCGGATAAGAATCCCTCATCTTATTTCATGTTATGGAATTGAAGTTTAATTATCAATAATACGGTATTTTACGTAATTTAAAAAATTTCAATAATCAATTATAGATTACTAATGGAGACATAATCGATTATTTATTATTGTTGTTCTGTTTAACCAATTGTTTGATTTTACAGCTTTAAATGTATGATAATTTACTGAAATTGGTAAAATGATTTAGTTATGTTTCCTCAATGCATGTGTTATTTGTCTTGCGTTGATTTATGATTAAATTGTAAAACTAAAAAAAATAAATATAAACGAAAAAAATTGATTGGTTAAGTGAATGAATGAATGAATGGTAGCCTTACTGGATATCATGGGAAATTGTAGACGTACCTGATACATAAGGAACCTTACCGTGAACGTCGTCTCATACCGGACAGATTGAAAATTGGTATTTTTGGCGCTCATACCGGACGAGGTATGAAAATGACCCGTTTCACTCTCATACCAGATGGGATATCGAGAATTGGTATTTTTGACGCTTATACTGGACAGGGTATTAAAGATGATATTTTTGGCGCTCATACCGGACGGGATATGGGGACGGCTGGTTAATTGACAAGGTTGGATGTTGGTTCACATATAGTGGAATATCCCTATGTACCCCCACGAATACCAGTAGACAAATAAAAAGAAAAAATTATTATTTTTGCTTACTTGAATATGAGATTATGATGTTATTGAACTATTGTCTCTATAGGTCGGTTTTGAAAATCTCGCAACGGAAAGTATGCAATAAATGATTTTACTTATGATAAATGAATTTACTTAAATTAAGAGCTCAATTGATTGTTTTATGATTTTCACCAACCTTCAGTTTCTATATCGGTGAGTAGTGTGATATTTTTACTGGGTAGTGTAGTTCACTCATTCATTAACTATTTCATATCAAAATGACCAATATCCAGATCTCGATCAATAAGGAGGTTGTGAATGGTTCACCACCCGAACTCTTTTAAAAGCTAGTGAATGTCGTTTTAGGATACTCAGTTATCTACTTTTCATTTATTTCTTTGATTTTCGTTTGTTTTTTTAGAATTGACATTCTCGTAATTCTATTGAGTATTTAAAATTATTGTATAAGGAATGCAAATCTTAACTCTATTATTCTACTTCCGCTTCTGCATTCAGTTTATGATTTTATTTCCTTTTAAGTTTCGAATTTTTACAGATAAAGCATAATATCATCTACACTTATACACTATATAGTTTATCATATACGGATGTTTGTACACAAATAAATATAAGGATACATGAGCACGGGCTTGTGTTTATTTGTGTAAGTACATATGTAAATAAGTTAAATAAATAAAAATAATGATCACAAAAAATTAAATGATTTAATTGGCCCATTTAACCAAAAAAGCTAGTTTAGTCAAGTTTAAATATGTTAAACAAAATTAACTTATTTAACTATTATATATCATTGTATAAATTTTTAAAGTTAATACGAGTTTTTTTTAGTATTGTAATCATTTAAATTAAAAAAATTTAGTTGTCGAATAATTTTTTTTAATTGAATAAATTATTATTCTAATTTAATTATTACAGTTTTATCAACATATTAATAAATTAACTTTTAAATTTTGTTGTATTAAATATTATAAACAATCTATCAAATTATAAACTTAAATCAAAATGCAAAATATTAGTGGTAAATCATTGCATAACTCTTTACATGTTGCATAAATATATTTCACATAACAGACATTAATATTGTGGTAGGTAATGCAGACACAAAAGATACCACAAATTACATAATGCTGAAATATATACATACATATATATATATATATATATATATATATATATATTATAGTAGTCTAAATGGGAGAAGGCCTGATAATGCTCACATCATCTCTTTCCAATCTTACTTCAAATAATAATAATAATATTATTTTTCTCTTAAGGTAGTCGTAACTCTTATTTATTTTTGCAAAATATTTCTACAATACACTTATGTATTTAAAAATATTGATAATTTCTTAGTTTTTATATCATGTATATATATATATATAATTTTTTAACAATCATTTATTAGTATCTCAAATATATAAAATTAATAACTATAAATCATAGTTGGAATAGTTAAAGAAGTACATGAAAATAATAATAATAATAATAATTGATTATTGGGAAGAAATAAACAGCCCACCGAGGTAACCTAAAGAGAAGAGAATCCTCTCCCATGAACCAAAGTGGTGGTGCCACTAAACCTCATAGAAAGTCAAAACCCAATGTGCCAAGTTACAGTTTCCCACACCAACATGATTGACACCATCCATTTTACACTCCTCCACAATAAGTATAAAGTTTTAAGATCCAATATCTTTCTTTATTCATCACACAAGACCAAACCCATCAAAAAATTAAAGTGGGAATTACTTATATATACGTATATATATGGATACATTAATTTCACTTGTTAACTATATTTATGTAGTAAAAATTACCCATTTTTTTAAAAAAGTAAATTTAAACGATGGATTTCGTACAAAATATATATATATATATATATATATATATATAAGTTCGCTATATGAATTCCCCTTTTCAAACCTTTTAATTTATTAGAAAAAAAAAAAAAGGTTGTACCAACTCTATGTTGAAATAATTAGAAAAAAATGTAATACGTGTACATAAATCATTTGGGATGTGACCAAATTTTGAAGTTAATATTTAAATAATCAAAATTAATTTTCTTCCTTTGTTGAATAAAATTACCCATCTTGAGAATTCAAACACCCATGAAGTACTTCACGTAAGATTTGATTTATTTGTCATAATCTTACTTAATCCATACTTTTATAAACTAATATAAATAATAATATTAATGTTTTATCACTTTAAAAAAGTCAACCCAATTTGTATTGTACTACTTGCCTGGCTTTACATATTGTTTATTTATTTATTTATAAATATATATATATATATATATTTGGAAGGTCATATCATTAACTAACTAATTAATTAATTAATTGAAAATTCATATCATAACTAATCAAATTTTTAATTATTTCTTTGTTAATTTAATATTACTTTAATTTCTTCAAGCAGCATTGCAAGAATTCCGCTCTTCTTGTTGACGTGCCGTGCTACCACAGCTACTCACGTTCACGTCAAATTACTAAATAAAATAATCCGTATTTAATACTAATTAACTAGCAAATTAATTATGTACTAATCTACATACGTCATTTAATAAGTTATTAATTAATTTGCAATATATACATCTTACTTGATACAACTATGAATTTCCCTACGAAGAAATAGGCTAAATTCATACACATATGATTAATTAGTCAATTAATTTGCAATATATAATATAAATATATCTTAATTAGATGATACGATTATGAATGACCCAATTAAAAAAGGATATGTTTTATTAATTTTGAGTTGGCATATATATATATATATATATGTATATACACACACACACACACACACTATTTACACTAAGAAATAAATTTATTTTTCAAAAAAATTATTTTCTATTATTTTACATAACGAAAATTAAAGGTATATATGATCCAAATGGCTTCATTACGATTATATAATTACCTTTCTATGGATTCTGAATCCTAAAAAGTATATATATGATGGCATATAATCTCATACAGAATATATATTTTCTTTTTCACTACACAAATTTCTTCTCTTTTTTTTTTTTTTTGTTTCTGAAAATTTGAATAAAATAAATAAATTATAACAAATAAACGAGAACACAGAAGAGAGAGAAAGCATACAAGGTGGCTGTAATGGCGATCATCAAGAAAAAGATCTTCATATACGTATATCATTATCAATGGTGTAAAGGGTTTGGTCCGGTGGGGACGAGCCGTTTCTCCATGCCGTACCGCGGGTCGATCTCGTCCGGAACAGGTCTCCGGTGACGGCGGTGGCCGTGGCGGCGGTGGCCGTGGGGTAGAAATGGAGTGAAGTCAAACTTACTCGAAGACAGTGCTCGTCTGTGGCTGATCATGAGCGTTTGAAACCCAGAAGAAGGAGTGCTGCTGGAGAAGCTTAATAGAGAATTGTAACAATGGCGGCCATGGAAAAATATCAGAAGAGGGAGAGAGAAGAATAACAAGATCAGTAAACAGAGATTAATACGACTTAAAAGAAACTTGATTTTGGTGAGCATGGCGATGGAGACGATGAAGGAGAGAATGGAAGAGAAGAGAGTTTAACTGCATGGGAGAGAGAGAGAGAGAAGAGAGATCAGAAAGTGGGGTTTGATCAGGGGATCAAATTAATGAGATAGAGAGAGAGAGAGAGAGAGAGAAGATTAGCAGAAAAAAATGTTGACAGCTTGAAGAAGATGAACAGGGCTTGTGTTTGTGTGAAACTTGCTTGCTTCCATGAGAGACTTTTTGCTGCAGCTGGCTGGCTAAATTCTATGCTACTCTATACATATATTATGTAATATACGTATATTTATGTGTGTTTGTGTATATCTATATATATGTGTGTGTGTATTTGTTTAAGAGATTGTTGTTTCCCAATAAAAGTTCCTTTGCGTTCAAGGAAGATGGAAGCATTAAAAGCACAGATCGTCAAACCTTCAATATTTATATATTGGGATTGGCCGATCACCAAGAAGTAAGCGATACGTTTGTTAAAGTCAGATAATTCGGGTCGGTTTGATCGGATCGGGTCAAGTCAATTTGGGCGTCGTGTGCTTATGGATAGCTTGGCTAAACTCAAATAAAAAATTAATATTTTAATAGATATTTTATTAACTAAGTGATATATATATATATATATATTAATTATAATACAAAATCACATAATTTAATTTAAATTTAGAAAAAAAATAAAATATTAATTATACAGTGAAAAAATAATTTACAAAAAATTATTTAATTTATTTTATTCGTAACATGTGGTAATCAACTATTTATTCACAATTTAATTATTTTTAAATTAATTATTATTTTTTTTGGGGAAATGTAAGTTCAAATGTAACGTGTTCATCGATATGAAACCGGACTGAATTGGAGTAGTTACGAGAAGATAATTGGACAATTAATTACAGCATATAATTTGGACTGGTAATGAACCGGGTTCGGGTCATACCCATTTGTATAAATGGATCGGATTCGGGGTATGCCGGTGGGTTGATAATTTTCAAAGTATTATATATAGTTGGTTATTCTCGTAACCCATTCACATACAATTTTGGTTGAAAAAGAGAGTGAGCTTAAGCAATTAATTATAAAATAATATGTATGCTATTTTCTTTATTTTTTTTCATTGAAATATATATATTATATATATGATTATGATGGAGATTAGATGGGTCAAAAATCAAGAGCCATCCAAGTCCTGCTGTTTTTTTCATCAATTTCATCATCAGGGTATGCAATTAATCAAATATTAATTGACTACTAATTAATACAAATTAGCTACTCAATCAAATTATCTAACTGGTTTTGAAATGACTTATGAATTGACAATTAAATATATTTAAAAAAGATTAATAAAAATATATTGAACCAAAATTTTTACCTATAAATTTGAACATGATTTTTTCATTAGAGTTGAAAACAATTTGTAAATGGGTTTGTCTTTACAATGATAATATCATGATATATGAATTTTTAATATTACGTACGTGTGTGTGTGTGTGTGTATATATGTATATATATGCTTAAATCTTTTAAATTTAATTTAATTTAAATGATTCCTTATCGGATTATTTTTTAAAAAATGGGTTATTTGGTATTATTATTTTATCAAACAAATTAAAATTACGTCCTATGCTAAATTTCATCTTTAGATTCATGTTGATGGTTACAATTATATGTAAACCTCTTTATATTATTGTGGTGGTTCTCTCCTTGTGTTTTCCTTCATATCGTTTAGAAAGAAGAAGATCACGAAGACACAGCAAGAAGAAGAAGAAGAAGAAGAAGAAGATATCAACCACAGAAAGGAGAGAATAGATCTGAGGTAAGAATTGGTGAGCCAGAAAATTGCGAGTATGGTTGCCTGCGGAGCGTTAACGGAATCTGAAAGAGACGGAGCTGTGTTTGGGATTGCCGGGAGGTGGTGGTGGTGAAGTGAAAGCACCAAAGTTACAGAGTACGTATATATGTGTGTGTGTGTATGTATATCTATATATTATGTTTTTAATTATCTAAGTACATATAATTAGTAAAATTTTCTGAAAGTTTATATATATACATGGACCAAAAAGTTTAAACTGGGTCAAACACCATATCCTATTTTTTTGCTTTTGGGTTTAAATATGTAGATATCTGTATATAACATCTAATGTCGTATTTAATTAATACTTTAATAAATAAAAAATTATTAAATATCAAGAAATTTAATTGATAACACTTTAGATTAAAATATTTGAATAAATAAAAAAAAGTATTAAATGTCAAAAAATTTAATCCAAAACGCTTTAAAACAAGGATGTTAATTTGCATTAGCAGTAATGACTAACTAAATTTTTTTTGATAAATCGAGAGATTAATTTAACTTAAAACTGGATTAACAAGTAAATATCACAAACACTGAATGTACATACATACCATACATATATATCATCCAACACGTCATACCGTGTTTTGCTTACGGTTCATCTTTTTCGGGGCTCATGGGTAGTCTGGTTTAACTTCAGAAATACACTAAAATTTCACAACTCATCACACGCATAAAATAAACTAAATTATTTATTGCCGACATACAAAAATAAAATATTTAGAAACATGCACTTGATATTAATTTGCATGCAGCATGCCCTTATTGTCCACACACACACACACATATATATATATCTATACACACGGCATGCATGTATGGTGTGAGTTGACCTTAATATTACATATATATACATACATACATATACTATAGAAACTCAAGAATATTCCAAATAGAAAACTAAGAGCCGACTCGTATAATTAGTAATTAATGCAGGAAAGTTTCAAAATTAATTAAAATGTGAAAAAATAAAACGTGTTTCGGAGCTACTTTACAGGCCTAGAAATTTGTTGAAACACGCCGAGCTGCATGGGAGGAAACAGTGCCTTTACTTACACTCTTCTTGAACAGTTTTTTAAACAATTCATATTTATTATTTTATGGGTTCTTTAGAGAAATTCATTCCAAATTCAAAACCAATATTAAAATTTAAAGACTAATTTATAGGTTGACCAAATTAAGACTCTGTACAAGATGGAATATTCTGAAATTTGTGTTATAAAAAATCATAATAACAGAAGGGTAGACTATGAAAATTAATTCAGAACTCGTACGCGAAAGAAATGAATGGATGAGAAGACAAAGATCCATCGTGGGTGTGTGCGTGCTTTCTCTCTCTCTCTCTTTTGAATTTGGTTTGTAAATAGTCTTTGTTCCTTTTTTTTTTTTTTTTTTTTTCTTCCATATCTTCCGCAAGAGGGAATGGGTTTTGAAAGTTGAAGAAGAGAGAGTTTTGTTGCAAAGGAGGAGGGTTTTGTCGGGGAGACTTCATCTTTTCATTCCTTATTTTAACATTTCATTTCCATCCCCACCTGCATGTGTGCCTACTTTATTGGGTTGACATTCACAAATTTGTATACATATATATATATATATATATATATAGTTTTGGAATAGTTTTTAAACAAAAATTATATTTAATTCCGTTAGAAAATGGTCAAAGTTTTTTAGGGTTACTCTTACATAAATTTAAAAATTTTGTAAAATTTATATTTACGATAAATTAATGTAAAATCCTCCTTAGTTCGAATTAAATTAAGTATGAATTAATCAATGAATAATTTTTACATCTTTTTAGTAGAATTAAATGCAACCTAGCAAATAAATTCTATAAAAATATTGATTTTTTTTTTATAAAAAAATATACTTAACTATTTTCTGAAATTTTTTCATAAAGAACAAAAAAAAAAAAAAAAAAAAAAAAAAAACTTTCATATTACCATGATATCTCTGATTACTTTGGGGTATTTGGTCTAAAATGTGAAGTCTCTTAAACTAATTACTCCACTATTATACTCAAAACTTTTTATTTTCACAGTTATATTTTTTGAGTAAAATATGAAAGAAAATTAAACTGGTCTTAATACGCTGTGGTTACATCAATTATGAGAATTTAGTTAATACAGAATGTTTCATTCGTCATATCTTGCTAAATTGACAGTTAAATTAATTACTACAATCTACCAACATACTAATAATTTAAAATTATAGATCATCATAAAATATATTTATAAA
>NW_019014679.1:663975-674998 GCF_000150535.2 Carica papaya | reverse complement strand
TCCACTGCACTCGATTGAAGTTGTTTATATGGAATGATTATTTCTGTAGGTGATAATGTCGATAATGTTTTTACATAATCTATGAGGTTTGATTATGTAATCTTAACTTATCAATCAGAATGTTTTCTTAGACAGCTTAGGTAAGATCTTTTGTGTGCTCATAACGAAAAATAATTCGCTCTTACTTCCCCTATTCTGATCAAGGACTAGGATAAATGAAGCTAAGATCTTTTCAAAGCATATGCTCTATTGCTAAAGAAATTCTCCACAATAGAGTGGGCTTGGACTTGGGAGTAAAAGTTGATCGCATTGATATTAGTGGATGGTAGCAAAAAATAAACTAGATATGCATATATCATTGGGACTACACACAGATCAGACTACCGGGATGGATAGTACCATGGCCTTTTTAATATTAGCATTGCTGCATTTTGAGCTGAAATCAGACAAGAATCTGAAGATATGTGGAGTTAAACTTTGTTTTAAATAATAACAGTAATAAAGAGGTACTCATGGAGTTCAAACTGGTTCTTAGTTTTACTCTCTGATGGTGAAGATGCTATTTTTAACTGGGGTTTAGTGTGTCCTATGTCAGTACATTGAGCAGCAGACGAAATTGCCGGGTTCCAGAATTAACAGATAAGGGAGGAAAAGAACAAAGAAGAAGATAGGTCTGTGCTATGAAAAAATAATCTTCAATCTGTTCCCCGATCTTTCCAACTATTTGTCATGTTTATTCAGGCTTTGTTTCTAGCACCGTGGGAATACTAATCATTGGGAGACTAAGTTTTGAGGGCACTTGCTCTCCTTTTGCCAGAATTGAAGATTATTAGTTTCAATCCCTTAGTATTTTGTTGACATGCTTTACATCCTTGATGATGTAGATATGTGGAACCATAGAGACTTTTGAATGCTGATTGCTAAATATATATATATGGGCAATACCCCTTAATGATATTTCCCTTTTTATCTTTAAAAAATATCATTTAGAAACTATGAATCCTCATGTATTAAACAACTTTTCTAGTATTACATACTCAAATCTTTTCATATGAATCTTAAGTTACCTTTTTTGTGGCTGCATCCTGAAACAGATATGGAACCAAAATCAGTGATGGATATGGCGCTTATTCCATGCATTGATCCAGTAGATATTGGACTTGGTTCTTCAGATAAGGGAAATGTCATTCCTCCTCCAAAAAGGAAAAAGACCATGACATCAGTTTATCTGAAATATTTTGAAACAGCTCCTGATGGGAAAAGTCGGAGGTGCAAGTTTTGTGGACAAAGCTATTCTATAGCAACTGCCACAGGTAATCATATGCACTTGATTCTCGTTCCTTTTTTTTACTTTTTCCAAGGATCTGTTAGTTTGAAGCAAATTTACTTGGACAATATGGAGCCTGTTATGTCATGACTGCTAATTTGTCAATTAACATCCATCTTCCCCCTTTATCCATGAAGGCAATTTGGGAAGGCACCTTAGTAATCGACACCCAGGATATGAAAAGGCTGGGGAGGCTATCACAAGCTCAGCACCACAGGCAACAGTGGCAGTGAAGAAACCACAACCTCAAGGAAAAAACCAGCAGTTGGATTATGATCACCTGAACTGGTTACTTATAAAATGGCTGATTTTAGCGTCTCTCCCTCCTTCCACCTTAGAAGAAAAATGGTTAGCAAACTCCTTCAAATTTCTGAATCCATCAATACAACTCTGGCCCGGCGAGAAGTACAAAGCAGTATTTCGTGAAGTTTTCAGGAGCATGCAGGAAGATGTAAAAGCATCTTTGGAACAGGTCTCTTCTAAGGTCTCAATCACCCTCAATTTTTGGACTTCTTATGACAATATTTTCTATATGAGTGTAACAAGTCAATGGATTGATGAGAACTGGTCCTTCCAAAGAATGCTTCTGGATATATGCCGCGTCCCATACCCTTGTGGAGGTTCAGAGATCTATAATTCTCTGGTGAGGGTTCTTAAAATGTACAATATTGAAAATAAGATTCTATCCTGCACCCATGATAACAGCCAGGGTGCCATCCATGCGTGTCATACTCTAAAAGAGGAATTGGATGCTCAGAAAGTGGGGCCTTTCTGTTATATTCCTTGTGCTGCTCGGACTTTGAACTTAATTATCGATGATGGACTAAGAACCATAAAACCTATAATTTCTAAGACAAGAGAGTTTGTACAGGAGTTAAACACATCCTCAGAAATGTCAGAGGACTTTGTTAATCTAACAACAACGTTCCAAGAAGGCAGTTGGAAAATTCCACTTGATGGTTCAACTCGGTGGAGTGGCAACTACCAGATGCTTGATATTATATGCAAGGTATGCATTTTTTTTTTCTGTCTGAACTGTGCCTCTCTATATGTGGCGTAATGATGAATTGCATTTTTTTTTCATGAGACAGGCTGGTAAATCTGTAGATGCTGTTATCAGAAAGTACGAGGACACACTGGGCAGTAGGCTGCTGCTGAGTCCTGCAGAAAAGAACGCAGTGAGTATCACGCATGCGTACTTAGAACCTTTCTACAAAACCACGAATGACATATGTACAAACAAAGTTCCTACTGTTGGATTGGTTCTCTTCTTCATGGAACATGTATCGGATATGATTTGCTCTTGCAGAGAATCCCGTGTCAACCCAGATTGGCTCAAGAGTGCTGCTGAAGACATGGCCAAAAAGGCTAGAAATTACAACAGCCAGGTCTGCAACATATTCACCTACATGATGGCCATTCTCGATCCCCGAATCAAAAGTGAGCTTATACCTGAGAGTCTCAATTTAGAAAACTATTTGGAAGAAGCAAGGAGCCATTTCATGAGAAACTATTCCTCTGGCCATTTTCCATCCATGACAAGCGGATATGGTGCTCAAGAGATTGAAGATGGAGGGGGTGTCTCTTTTGCAGAAGAAATTGCACGAAAGAAACGAAGAGCAAGTATGAACAATGCCACTGACGAGCTTACTCAATATCTATCCGAGCCTTCTCCTCCAATACCAACAGACGTTTTGGAGTGGTGGAAACTCAACAGCACTCGCTACCCTCGGCTCTCTGCGATGGCTCGGGACTTCCTGGCTGTGCAGGCAACTTGCATGGCACCCCAAGAATTGTTTTGTATTATAGGCGATGAGATAGACAAGCAACGGGTCTGCATGCCACAGGACAGTACACAGGCTATCCTTTGCATCAGATCATGGACACAGGGTGGAATCAAGTTAAAATACAAGTCAACTGAGATAGACTATGACAGGTTGATGGAATTAGCAGCAGCTGCTGCAGCAGACAATAGTACTACCAGTGTCGATAAGAAACAGAATGATTTGCCAAGAGACGTGAAAAAATAGATCAAAGAAATGGTGCCTTGGCTGCGATAAATGATTTTAACAGATAACTTATCCCAACCAGTCCCCGGCGAGGGAATCCATTGTTCGGTAGTCCTTGTATGTAGGAAATGAAACTTATTCGTCGATATATAGCAACAAATTTGTAGGATGCTAACCATAAAACAGGACAAATGTGGTTAGTTTATATAGTAATTTAAGAACATTTTTCGTGTTACAAAGTTTTTTTCAAGTCAATTTGATGTTTCATTTCTCAAAACACGTCTTTGCAAAGTTGCTATCTGAAGATTGTAACTCGGCCTACATTGGGAAAATGGCAAGATCTCAGAAGCAATCACCAAGCATGAAGTGACGTATATACTAAGGGTAAAAAGTAATTTACTTAGAAAATATGAAAAAAAATATTTTCATTATTTTAACCCTGTAACAACATTTTTTTTTTTTATAATATTTTTATTATCATCTTGGGAGTACCATTTTTTCCAGCTAAAATTTGGATCACATTTGAGAAGGATAGAAATGACTTTTGGAATAACTTCGATCAAAATTAACATAAGAAATATAATGCACGTCACCTCTGCTTAGATCAACAAATGGGATTAGTGATCTTAGTTTGCAACGGATTAATTACTCCAAAAACTATTAATTGCAGTAAATTTTTTCTCCCACAAAAAAATTAACCCGGTTACCAGCCTTCAACCCCTTACCATGATAATAACATGAACGACCAGAATTATTTGGACTGCTCTGTCCTTACTCCAGTCATAATCATGAAGAAGAATATCGAATTCAAGCAAATTTGACAAATCAGAAAATCGTCAATTTGAAATTAAATGATGCCTAACAACCGTACATGCTCAAATTTTAAAAACTTTTTTTAAGAAAAAAGGCTTCTATCTTTTGCTATTCTAAGTTTTGCTTTCATCAGAGGATGACTTTCACCTCAGAAACTGAAGCACGAAAAAGCTTCCTTGATCTAGCCACCGCCAAACATTTCTATATTAACAAGTGTTCCTTCCGGTATTCACGCACAATGACAGGCACACTTGTTGTAGGGATCTATGAAACGAACAAAACAAGATACATGAAGCTTCAAGTTTGAGAAGTTTCAAGTTTGAGAAGGTTCTTTATTAGAAAAGAACTTACCATGCCATAATCGGTGATTATCATAGACACGTATTCCGATGGAGTAGCATCATACCTGTGACATTATGACATTTATAAGACATAAATTAGGCACTTCATCGGACTTATTTCTTCAGTTGCAAGGTTATACGAGTTCAATTTCTTCAGTTGCGAGGTTATAAGTTCATGAAGCTTAAAAATATGTTCTCCCATGAAGGTTTGATAAAAGAATACTTATATGCTGAAAGATATTAGAATATTAAAAAAAAAACATGAAAGACAAAATAGACTTTATACCCAAAAAGAGCCACTAAGCTGCTTCGACCAAAAAAATGCAAACCAAAGATCCTCAACTAACTCAGTTTAGAAAGGACTGAACACTTCCTTCTTTTCAAAGAGATAGAAAGCAAACAAAATGTTAAGAAGCTTACATTAAACTCAGGAGCTGGAAATTATCCTTTTCGGTCCATTTATCAAGATAATTTACATCCCTTCTGCCAGGGACCTTTCTTATGGAATCCGGATCACCTGCAAACAATTCAAGGATGCCCTCAACGTAAAGACATCCACAAACCAAACAATGGAGAATTGCAGTAAAGAAGACCAACATAAAAATCGATTTAGGTAGGCACCGACAAACCTAGTTCATTAGAGCAGATTGAGTCCAACTGAACCCTTTCGTGAAATTTATAGGCTTCACAGCAGATTATAACTGGAACCCTGAATGCATGAGCAACCATAGCAACACATGCAGTCCCAACTCTTGAATATACAGTTCCATTAGACAAGACTGCGGAGGCCCCAAGAAAAACTCGCGTTACTTCATGCATAATATAAGAAACTGCATTTATGTGAGTATATGTACAATTCAGACCCTTGGCCACCAGCCTATGAAGAAGCTTTTGGCCCTCAAGCCTCGGACGTGAGTCCACTACCACAGTACGAAACTGTTTCCCCTGCTCGTGAGCATATAACAACATCATCTCCACAACACAGGATGTTCCATACGTGAGAAGGACATCTCCATCTCTTATCTTTGAAGCAGCATGTCTAACAATCACCTTGTCTGCAACTATTATTTTCTCATTTATAAAACGATCGATATCTGAACAGAGGGAAGCTTTAGCTTCTGATTCAGAAAGAGTTAAAGGTAACTTGACAATACGGCTTTTCAGAAACCTGATTGCATTTCCCATGCTCATAGAAAGCGGTCGGCATTCGATCAAAAATGAGATATAGCTACTAATTTTGGCAGCCAAATCTCTAGCTAAAGTTTTTTCTGGCGGTGCAGAGTAGTCTTTGATGGCTTCCTGAAATGCCTGAAGCATTGCAATACAACGAGCATTGCCCCCAAATATATCTCCCGCCAAGAACTGCAATCCTACCTAATGATTTCATATAAACAACATCAAGCAACTTGTAAAACATGTTCGAAAAAAAAAGGAACTTGTAAATGATGTAGAAATACTAACACCCAAAGACAGACCATTAATTAACACATCATCAGAGCAGCAGGCAAGTGAATTTTGTCGATTTCCTTTTTTGGAAAAGGTGATTTTGTAGGAAAAGATATGCTGTTGATCAGAATAATGAAAAGGGTGCATGCCTACTTCAGATTATTAAAGCAATCCACGCTGCCAAGATATGAAGTTCACTGCCAATAGACTCCAAGAGTATTCATTAGTTAAGATGATGGCAAAATAACAAACTGAATAATGACAAAATTTTGAGAAATATTTAGAAGTAAGAAAATTGTTTTCCCACTGTGCTGATCTGATTTGGAGAATAATGGTCTAAAGAGGTCTTAGTTACCATGAAACAAGATCATTGTACAAACACATCTATGCGTCAGTTCAAAATAGTGGCACAGAGGAGGTGCATTCTAGATGCTATACATCTGATTAGGAATTCATAACATGTAACAAGAGACTTCTCGGACACTTCCTGAATGCCAAAAAATAATAATAATAACAAGAGCGCCATAGCATAGAAAGAACATAAAATGGATTCTTTTAAGTCCTTTTGATGTTAATTTTAAGTCTGTTGGCTGCTAAACTTTATGACCTAGATGCTGTACCCGGTACCCCTGTCAGCATACATGACCATGTTTATTACACAACCAAGAGACAAGGATGAAAGTCCTACGACACAAGCTCAAACAAAGAATAGCTCCTAGGTAGCTGAAGAAATAAACACCTTGTAAACAGCAGGATGCATAGGATCAAGTTGAAAAAACTTAGACTCCAGATCAGGAAGTTGAGTCCCGTGTTCATACTGAGGAAGATGGCGAAACAATTCAACTCTGTTCTTAGCCTCAGTTTGCTTGACTACAGCACGCTTTTTTGCCTTCTCAACTCGACTCTTGTCATCAAATTGCATGCGTGGGGGAAGA
This sequence comes from Carica papaya, assembly GCF_000150535.2. The sequence continues at coordinate 668,127 of NW_019014679.1, read as the reverse complement.
ACATCTTTCTTCTTCTCTTTTTCTGGAGGACGTTCAACTCCCTTCTTTTCAGAAGCTGCAGCTGAAGAGGCCACAGACGGACTATCTTTCTTTTGTGGAGGCTGCTTCACAGGTTTGCCAAAAGTTGCCCCCTCAGATAAAGCTGGGGCTTTCTTTCCCTCAGCTACAAAGATGACATAAATGAGGAGCATGCAAAAATATAAAACTTTAAGTGATGCAAAATGAAGATATCATTTTGGAATAAATTTTTTATTTGAAAAGTTCTTATCATAATCATTATTATTATTTTGTATTTTTTAACTTTCTTTAGGTTTATTTAGATATTATTATCTTTTAGTTTCCTATTAACATGGACTTTAAGTATTATAGGTACTAGAATCTTTTAGATATTATTATCTTTTAGTTTCCTATTAACATGAACTTCAAGTATTATAGGTACTAGAATCTTTTAGATTTTCTGTTTATATTTTCTTTATTGGTTGTAACTAATGCTTATACGAAGGCTATTAGTTATCCAATGTTATCCAATGAAGACACATACATAATAACGAGGTAAGCATTCTTTTGCTAAGTTTCTATTCCTTGTTATCTCTTTATTTTGTTCTTCTAGTCATTGTTCTTTCTAACTTATCCAATTCAGTCTACTTCTTCCTATATTTCACCTTGACCTACAATTTCCTCTTACCCATCTACATATTTTTTTTCCTCACCTAAATTTCCTCAAGCTAGTACACATTAGTTTTCCCGCTACTCGCTTTACATTATTATGTTCCTTATTGCTGCAACATAGTTTAATGTTTTATCAAACAAAATAAAGGAAGAAGAAAAAGAGCAACACAAAAACACAATTAGACAAATAAAAATTCAGATGAAGCTCAGACCTTCTTTCCCTCATTTTCAAAGATACCATAAATGAGCAGCAAGCAAAAAGATAATGTTTATGTTCCTAACTGCTGAAAACATAATAAATGAAATCAGGCAAGAAAGAAAAATCATACACAAAAACACAATTTGCAAAGTAAAATATAGACCTAAGCAAAGAGCCAAGAAACATAAAGCACATACAAATGGACCACAACAGAAAAGCAACCCTACGGATTATTGTCCATTTAAATCCTAGGCAAAATTGTCATTGTTGCTAAAAAGGGACATCAGTTTCCATGAGAAAACAGCTAGTGCAACTTATACCAAGGAACTACATAATGAAACATCATAAGATTTACAACTCTAGGTGCAAGTAGAAGAATACTCTAACCTTTTGCAGCTCGTTGAGACTCTTGCAAGGCACGCCGTTCAGCTTTTGTGGTTTTAGCTTTCAGAGTTTTGGAACTTGATGGTGGCTCTTTTGCTGGTTCAGCAGGGCCCACATTTTTTTCTGCAAGTTATTTGCACATAGCATTTCAAAATACCAGTATATTCCAATTGACTAGAATGGTTCCAACATAGACACAGAAAACAATTTAACTTCCAGACAAAAAACATATGTACAGATTTTTTTTTTAAATAGGAAATAATATGGTAAAAAAAAATTGAACCACAAGTTGACAAAAATCGAGTCAGATAATAGGTAACTATTGAGCAGCACGGATAAGTTGTAAACCTTGAAAAGTATTCCAAAGCACAATGCCAAGATAGTTACGAAAAAGCAATTCCAAAGCATAATGCTAAGATAGTTACGACCAAGATCATGCAGACCCTCTTTTCTTTTCAAAAGCATAATGCTAACATAGTTACCAAGATCAAACACAACCCCTTCTTTCAAAAAAAAAAAAGTCCAAAACCCCGGCAGTCTATGTACCAAAATTTTTCGAACTGGTTCGTAGTATGGGTTTATTTTGGCTTATTTTGGTTGTAAATCTCTATCTCTAAAAATCAGCAACCTAGAATTAAACCTAGAATTAATAAGAATCACATGCAAGTTGTAGAGTGGCATTCCACAGATAGCGAGAGAAGAAAGGTACAGAAACAGACAGTGAAGTTTTTACATTCTAACTTTCTCTCTTTCAAAATTGAGATTAGTTATGGATTAAATGGAGGATTCAAGTGTCCAGGCAAAAAGAAAGAGGCCACCAAGGAATGATCTATTTCTTGAACTTAAAATATATGATTATCTTCTTTAAAAACTCATAATAAACTAAAATTCTTCGATAAATTCTATAAATGAGTCTTGATATTCTTTTCAGAAAAACTAACGAGTCTTGAAATTCTTGTCATAGTTATCGGAAAAGATAATCCTAAACCACTTTTCCTAGAAAAAAGAACACAAACAAATAAAATAAAATGTACCACTCAACTATTACTTATGATCCAAATAATGAACTCAATGAGACTGCAAATTAAAATAACATACCAACTAAGCCTAACCCCCTCAGAACCTAAATTTAGACTCTACCATATTTCATACCAATACCACGATCAGGATGTACTGTGTTTTAGGTTGCTATGGGTTATAACTGGTAAAGAAGTCTCTGTGCATGACTTTAAATAAGCAATTTCCCTTTTGGAGGAACTAAGCAATACTCTTACCATTAATTAATTCAAATCTATATACAAACTGATTGATTTATACTTAAATCCAATTCAATCAACAGGTAACCAAAATCAACATCCCATCAACGTCCGTTCCAAATTATAACAGCATTGATACACATGTACAACAAAGAAAAGGACAGAAACACAAGTCACATATACATACTCCACAAACACATGAATAAGTATAATATTAATTGACAATACCAGTCAATCCAATGCTCCTCGTCATTTCCGAATTCATTGGAACGGCATTTTCCGCCGGTAATTTCTCGGGAGCTTTAACCACTTGCGGTGTCAGATTGAAACCGCCGCTCGGAAAGCTCGAAGCGAACTTAGCGGAATTGCTTCTGCGGAACCACCCCAAGGAGCTCGAATCCTCCGAGAACTCTCCATCCACAAGCCTGCCACTGCTCGATGGCGGCGAGGCCCCCAGAAGCGATTCTGATGGGTTATAACTGCCTACCGGCAGCGCGTGCTCTCCAGAGCCATGCCGACGGAAGGCATGGTCAGGAACCGGAAGCGGCGCAGCGCGGGAGGCGAGGTTGTCAGAGAGGTGGCGCGGAGGCGGGATCATGACAGGGGAGAGCGAATTGCTGGCAGGAGAATCTGAGAGCGGCGGAGAGTTAGATTCTGGGGGACAGGATTGAGTCCTACTCGGCTGTGTCTGCGATGGCGCATTGGGCGTGAAGAAGCCCACTTGGCGGACCTTAGGCACCGTGACGGAGCCCCGACGCGCGTCCATGGAGCCGAATTTACCAGCCGCCTGAGCTGCTTGAAAGATACGAAGCAAATATGTATAGGTCTCTGAGACTCGTTTTTGTCTGATTGAATTGCAGATAAAGCTGAATAATAAGCATGAAATGTAGGGTTTGCAAGGGAGGGTTTACAGAGAAAACAGAGAGAAGAAACAACGGTTACCAAGAAGAGAAGATGGGAGACTACTTTTCCCCCAAGAAAAATTCTAGCTTTGGAGTCACGAGATTTCTCCACGTGGCTTATGGAATAAACTTTGTTTTTTGGTTTTTAAGTATAAAAATTTTGGATGTTTAATTACTTAATTATCAAATGATAAAAATAATAAAAATAATTTCTTAAAAAATATAAAATAATTTTTTATTTAATTTATATATTATTAAATGCATAAATAGAGCATTTTCAATTCTAAATCAATTAATTCAACATAATATATATATATATATATATAGTTTAAGTAAATTAATTTGATTATCTTTATTAAAATCAATTAAGTAATTATTATAACGTTAAAACAAAATATTCAAAACACCTATATCAAAATATTCATAATTTTATGAATAATTAAATACATTTTGAATTCATTATTAATTTTGAAAATCTAACTATGACCCGAAAAATTCAATTATAGGATATTGACTTTTATATATCTATATATGTATACATAATATCTTTTGTAACGCTCCGCTTTAAGTTTCAGCAGCGTTACGACTATCCTGTTATCATACGTGGCATAACATATATCATTCTGTAATAACTGAGTTAAATATATATAAATAAATAAAATAGATGATGGAATTGATAGTTGTGATGTTTAGCAGGGGAGTATAAATAGGAGGGAGAAAAGGGAAAAAAAAAAAAGAAAAA
>NW_019014679.1:578893-589745 GCF_000150535.2 Carica papaya | reverse complement strand
TAAAAGTTGGATGAGAAGAATGGATTTTCGGCGAAGTCCTATTACAATTTTATAACTAAAAAGGACAACGAGAGTAATATGACAGCCCCATTTAGACAAATCTGGAAAATTGCTAACCCCCTCCCAAGATGACTTTTTTTGCTTGGGAAACCTTAGGAGGAAGTATTTTGACTATTGACATGTTAAAGAGGCGGGACAACATCCATATTAATCGATGTTTCTTATGCAAGGTTGATGAGGAAACAGGTGACCACATCTTATTATTTTGCCCGGTACTCATAGCTTATGGATGTCGATGTTCGGGTTGATGGGAATGAGGTGGATTATGGCAGGTAATATAAGTAAAGAATTATGGGCTTGGACAGGTATTTGGAAAAAGAAAAAATATTTATTTTTGATTCCATTTACATTTTTTTGGGTTGTGGAAGGGAATGAATGTTAGAGTTTTTGAGAAAATAGAAACGGACTTTGTAAACATTAAGGATAAATGGTTTCACGCTTTTGTATCCACTTTATTGGGTCATGACATATTATATTGGGATGATTTGGGGTGCGTCATTGATTATCTAATTGATATGTAACTATTATTAATTGGGTGGTACTTGCTTAATACCTTTTGTGAATAATAACACTTTATCTTTTATTTTTTAAAAAAATATTAAGACTTGGTAGACCACTTTCCCTAAGGTTAATTTTCAGGCTTGAGACTTTATGAAAGACGTAAAATAGTAGGGGCATTATAAAACTTCTAAATGATCATATGGAGGAAGAGGATAATATCTTCCCCAAGTTGGAGATGAGAAACTTTCCCCTATCCTAACTCACCCTAGTGCCCTCAATCAGGGCTCTGTCAGTACTTCTATGAAGCATACAACTCAAAACATCCGCAAAAATCGTGAAGGGAAAAGGAGATAAGTCATTCCTTTGTCTCAAACCACAATGCTTTAAATTTGCTTTTGACCACAACAGCACACGCAGTAGAAGAGAAAACCTTTAGATCCAGCCCTGCCATCATGCACCAAACCTTATCCTCTCTAAGATCTTATCTATGGTGCATATGACTCAAAACATCAAGAACAGTCGTAAAGAGAAAGGGAGATAAAGGGTCCCATTGACTCAAACACATTGCTCACAGAACCACTCTCTAGATTTGCCATTAATGAAAACAATAAAAAGCAATAAGAGAAACACCCCAAGGTCCAAGTCTTCCATGTCGCAATAAACCCTTTCCTCTCTAAGACCTTATGTAAAAAGCCTCAATTCACATGATAATAGGCTTTCGCAAAATCTAGTTTGAGCACCAAAGCATTATTTCTTAATCTTCTGAACTTCTTTACCATCTGGTTAACAATGAGAGTGGCATCCAAATTTGTCTTCCACCAACAAAAGCACTTTAGTTTGTAGAGATCATATCATCAAGTACCTCACTCAACCTCTAAGGAAGCACTTAATTTTTTTAATTTTTTTTATTTTGGGTAAAAGAAACTGTATTAAGATAAGAGGGAAACTGAATACAAAGGATGAAAGGTAGGACGTTCTCCTAGTCGTAACAAGCTATAATGAGCAAAAAAGTAAAAGGAAAATTTAATACACAGAAATATGAAATCCTAAGTGCCTAAAATCATGATCTCCTAATACTAATGGAGGTATGAAATAACTATATCTGATAATTTTCCATGTGCCTTAACCTATGATGTTGCCAAAGAAGTCATTCTCTCCTATAGCTTATGGAAAGGTGTATATAGATTGTCAAAGATTTTCTAGATTCTTGCAAGTCAAAGAGTCCATAGGCATGAAAAACTTGCCCCTTGTCACCATGACTTACCTTAGAAATAATCTTATAGATGCTCATGCTCAAACATATTGGGTGAATGTTAGAATCGCTCTCTTAATTTTGATCAAACCAAAAGCTCTCTGAATCCCCCTAACCTGATCTCATTGATCGGGCACCATTCCAAGTCCTCCAGATTGTAGAGATTTTTAAAGAAATTAATAATGAAGGTGCCAATCGTCTTTGGATCTTCTTTTATCTTTAAGACAAATCGTATAGTAGCTGAAAAGAAAGATCTTATCTTTTTGTTGGTGGTGTTAGTAAGAGCTACCTTAGTATCCCCCATTGACCTTCTTTTGTTGCTATAATCTTCAATGAGTGGAAACAATCAACCATACTAATAAAGGTGCTTGTTGAGTAAAGTTGGCTATAGAGTCCAATCCCTTTGTATAGGATTGGCCTTCAGTGCATCTTTGTCATATTAGGGAGGTTTTCCTTTATTTTTCATTAAAGGGCATGTTAGGTCAACCTTTTTTTTGGAGGAGTGCTAAAGCGCATTCTTATGTTCTTTTTGCTTGCTCTGCCTTATGGAGAATCTCATTGCTATTACTCAAACAAGTATACCAAGCCCCTTTTGTATGATGAGAAGAAAAAGGGCCACCTTTGTTTCTTTTCCTCACCAACCCTTGTTTATTAGTAAATCTTTTCTTTTCCTAAATATACAAGGAAGGAAACAACCTATTAAAGGTAATCAAAAAAGAAAGAAGATGAGTCCTTCTTTACTTCTATCACTTAAGAGCCGTGCGAGATGAAAATCTCATGCACGGTTTTGAATGAGAGAAAGAAGTGAGGAATCATCTTTTTGACTCTGACTCTCCCACTTTAGTTGTTGCTTTTCTTTCTGTTACTTCGAAAGTAACTGCTTCAGCTTCAACCACTCGAATTTTTGATATTCCTTTTTATTTCTCATCAAACGAATAACATCTTCTTCTGGAAATCCTACCTATTCTTAGCATGATATTGGAGAATCTCATTGCTATTACTCAAACAAGTATGAAACGTATGCTTGCATATTCGTCCATAGGTCAAATCAGATATGTAATTATTGGAATAATTGTTGGAGACTCAAATGGTGGATATGCGAGCATGATAACTTATACAAATATGACGATCAAGTAGGACTAAAAGAACTCTTTTGGATGAAAAAGAAATATTGTTGGGAAGAGAATGAAGAAAAGTACAAGGGAAGATAAGAGATCCTCTTAAACAAAGAAAAAGAAAAGAAAAAAGAAAGAGAATCAGAGAACATAAAATCAGCATATAACCACTGTCTAGTCCCTTATTTTTACCTTTTATAAACAATTAACGTAAACAAAAGCCTTGGATACACACTTGAATCAACTAATTTTACTGGGATATCCTACTGTACAATCAGGGTTATTTTTCCCCAGTATAAAATGTGACCCCTAGTTGTTGAATTATTAATCTTAATTTAAATTGATTGAGAATAAATTGTGAACGGTTCGTGTACATTGAAAACAAGAGGCCAAGATGTCTTGGATGGTAAACATTGAAAAACAAGTAGGTTTGCTCTTGGATACGTTAATCTGCAATATTGTGGTGGTTAAAGCTAAACTTTGCTATTGGTAGTTGTTCATCATAAACTTGCACAATTATTTTTGCTTTTTTAATAAAATATTGAGATATTATTAACGAGGTAACAAGGGTTGCCACCCTTCAAGAGTGTTGGTGGGGTTTTGACACTAAAGTGCAACGAGAAAAGGGAGGTCACAACCAACTTTTCATCTGTAACATGACCAGCCTTTTGATAGAATGCAAAAGTTTTACTTCGACCCATCTGGGCTGGTCTCGTGGTTCTTATGATTGATTTTGTTTGCTATTGCCAGTGGGGCTAATCTTGATCTAGCCAATTTTGAAACAATATTTAATTTTTACTTCTGTCATTGATTATTTTCAACTGCAATCTAGGATGTCCATATCAAGTTCCTGTTAGTTTCCTGAGCTTATTTTCTTTTTGATTTTTTTTTTTTAAACTTTGAGATACACAGATTTTGCAGAAAATAGTTTCTCGAGTCCAAGATTCATCCTGTCCTGTGAGATCTCTTAGTACCAAGGAGGTAATATTGTTTTCTAGCATACACTTGCACTTCATATGATTCATTTGTTTATCTCATAATTCCATTTTTGTGCCTGGTGGCGTTTGCTATGCGAGTTTTACTTTCCTACGTATGTGCCTTTCTTTGGTTTATTATAAGGTCTTCCTTGCAAACCTATGTTCTAGCTACATAGGCACAATTGAAATGTATTGGTTATTGTCTCAACGGTGCAAGACATGATGACTTATCCAGTTTCGTTTCACTAGGTCGGAAATATAGGATTATCAAATTCCAGCTTTATTTTTTTAAAAAAGGATTTATCAATTCCAACAAATTATGTCTCTAGTAACTGAAAAAAAAGTTATTTCATGATGCAATTAAAAAAATTATGCGCTTCAAATACTCTTTTATTTTTCAAAATACCAAACAAAATGTATTGCTTAAGAAACTGGCTTTAGTAGAACCAGACCTTGTGTGTAGTCTCCTGCCTGGAGTACTGTCTTTGGATGTAGGTTTGACTTAGCTCAGGGTCAGGTATCACCTAGCCTAGGGAGAAAGCTAGAGATGATCCAGCTTGAGGCACTGTTTGGCTTCCTATATGACTTTAACTTGGGGAGTAGTATTGGACCCAACCATGACATGGCTAGGGGTGCCGTCTTGAACTCTGTTACAACCTGGCTCGAGGCACAGCACTTCTTTTATGCATGATGTATTCTAGGAAATGGTCTCGAGTAAATGTCACTTAGTCCAAGAGACGGCCTTGGACAAAGTCCTGGCATAGCTTGACTTGGCATGCAGTAAGACATAGACTAGTTCAAATTGGGGTATCGCCTGGCTCATCCCATTTTTTCCTCCTCTCTCATGTTGTCCATTGTGTTTGTAGTCAAGTAAATCAAATGATTAACTCAGTAAATTGTCTTGTTCAATTCAGTCTCTGGCAAATAATATGTCGAGCAGTATTGTCCTTTTTGAAGTTGTCTTTGTATTGTCCCATAAAATCTAGTATATTTGTCCAATTATCTTGCCAAGTATTATACAAATGCAGGTGGACAGAGGTCTTGAATAAAATAACATGTAAATTTAGTATCCCAGGCAAAAAGTAACAAAGACTGATTAACAAAGATCTGATTTTATTATCCCAGCCATTTGAAGAAATATAAAGAAGGAAATGCTTTTTGAAAAAGATCACGCCTAAATTCAAGAAAAAGAAAAAGAGCCTTGGCCCACTAAAATAACTTTAGGTTAACCTGTAAATTTCTTTGACTTGCATCTTTAAGAAAGTTAATATGCAATATAAACAAAATATAAACTGTTTTCACATTTGGCATTTTGTTTCATAATGTGAAAGTAATGGATCTTATGAATTTATGTCCTGTTTGATTGACTGAATATGGCATGAACATAGACATAATGTAATAAATATTACATGTGTTACAATTACTTCACTGTTTGATAGGTAGATATCAAATAGCAATTTTATTGAATGGCTATTACTTGAGAAGTTGACTAATGGCTTTTCAAGGCTAGACTAAATTTACATGGACAAATTTATCCCCAGCATTCATATTAAAGAACCTTAACCATTTTACATTTTGTTTTTTACCAAACAATCTAAAATTGTTGCATCCAAAAGCTAAGCAAACTCACCACACCACTGCTGGTCACCTATTGTCCACTGTTAAAGATCACTTTGCATTGTCCAAAAGATAAAAACTAGTCCTCAGAGACAGTTTTGGACATATCTGACCTTGTTTTAACCATAAGGGAGATGTGAATGAAGCAAGATGTCTGGAGGAACTGGCAGCATGTCTATCCTCATGAGGTGATGTATGACCTCATAGCAAAAATGTTCTGCCTGATTGTCCTGGTACCATTTGGGGAAATTTTAAAATTTTTGCTATGAGATCATAGATCACCCATAACGATATTTATTCTAATGTTACAAAACAAATAGTGTAATATGATCACAATTTTACTAAAACCTTGTTCCATTAAAACCTTATACTAAGTGCAGAAGGGTATTTATCCTTTATTTTTGAAGTTTTTGAGAAGTGGTACCCATGGTTTCTTTTTTGTTATAGGAATGTAATTTTTATTTGTTCCAGAATGTGTTATTTTGTTTGACTGATTTAAAATGTGTGCTTTTTGAGGCTTTGTTTAGGTCACTTGAAAAGATAGGAGTTGTAGATCTTTTGGAAATTACTCTTCTATTTTGCTTAAAGCGAGGATAATTGGCTTATAACCATTTCTATTTTGTTTAAGGGCCAATCTATTTAGGATGGGGTTGATTTTGTTGATCTTATTAATCTATTCTTTTTGTGAGAATTGTATCTAGCTTGTAAATTGGTGGCACTCCTTGGCGTCTTTCAACGTCATTCTCTTTTTTCTAAAAAAAGGGTATGCCTTGTGAACTAATGATGCTTGCAAACTAAGTACTTGGAAATGACAGACGAGTGATGACCACGTAGTCCCCTTGTTCTTGATTATTATTGCAGGATTTAACTATGCTTCCCATAGATTTGTTGATTTATAATTTCATAACCATATATTAAACTTTGAGATGCAGTTCCGACATTTTGCTAATAAGATTGGAAATCTTGAGCGTCCATTTCTCAAGGAATTTTTTCATCGGTGGGTCGGGTCTTTTGGGTGTCCAGTTCTAAGGTATTATATGTTAACTAAACATTGTTCTTCTGTATTCCTGGAATATTCTATTGTTTAAGCTTAACTGTTTGCTTTTATCTTTTCCTGGCCCTTAAAATTTCAAGGATGGGGTTCTCATACAACAAACGGAAGAATATTGTTGAAATGGCAGTATTAAGGGGATGCACTGCTACACCTGATTCAAGTACATTGATTCTTAGTGCTAATCCTGATTCTGAAAATCGAGATGGTGATGTTGGATGGCCTGGGATTATGAGTATTAGGTTTTTTGAGATAGATGGGATGTCTGATCATCCAAAGCTGCCGATGTCTGGAGATACATGGCAACTACTGGAAATACAATGTCATTCTAAACTTGTTGCTAGGCGCTACCAGAAACCAAAAAAAGGTGCTAAACCTGATGGGTCTGATGATAATGGCGAGGTTGACACGCGTTCCAGGTATATTTCCTTCATAGCATTTTTGTGGTGATACGTTCCTCAATCAAAATCTAATAAATTATTGTTTGCAGCATGGACTCCCCCTTGTCATGGATTAGGGCGGACCCAGAAATGGAATATCTTGCTGAAATTCATCTTCATCAACCTGTACAGATGTGGGTAAGGAAAATATTGGCTAATTTACTTTTAAGCATATATTCGCTACTTAGTCAAGACCTTACTCATCATCATGTGGGGAGGTGCCTATAATTTTCTAAGATTGTTTCTGTCAGTCCTTCAGGAGAATCCCTAATTATCTACAGAGTCAGACTTAAGTTTTTTCTCTTTTGGGTGCTTGCAGGCTTGCATCTCTTCTTGCTATATCTTGGGTACTTGAGAACTTTCAAGAGGGAAATATGTTTTATGTGCAAAAGCTTCCGTGTATAGAGATATAGACTATTGCAATATAATACAAAACAATAAGTTGTGCTCTTTCTTATGAATTTAAATTTTCAGAAATTGGTCACTGCAACTTTATTTTTTCATAAAAAGTATCGTAGGATCTTCGAGTCTCACTCCTCTTCCTTTTGGCATATTAGGGTTTTGCCTTCAAGCTGCACAAAGTCCATTAATTTCCTTGGACTTGCACTCTTTTTCTTTTTTTGAGATAAAAGAGTAATAAATATATCGAGTGTAAGTACCAAGAGGGTGCTGCCCATGTACAAAAGATTTACAAATCTAAGAGCATATTTACAATAAAACTAAAATCATCAAGGTTACAAAGGTAACGTCTGAGTGAGGTGGACCCAAAAAAGTGAAACAATGTCCTTGATGTTTCCAAACTTATCCTCTTTGCCTTCAAAAGCACGGTTGTTTTTTTTCTTTCCATAAGATCCAAAATATTGTAAGAGGAATAAGTTGATAATTCTTGTTTCGTTTGCATAGAAATTCCCAAGCTTTTAATTCGCCTTGTATAGTGCCTGCAGTACTCCAGCTGGTGCCAAGTAACCCAAATACCACGAACCATAGTTTATGGGTGAAAGGATAATGAAGTAAGAGATGGTTACGAGACTCAGCATATTCTTTGCTGAGAAAGCATCTGTTAGCCAGAATAATACCTTTTTTTCATGAGGTCATCTAGGGTGAGAATCCTTTCTTTGGTTGCTTCCCATGTGAAAAAAGAAACCCGAGGAAGGGCAGTACTGTTTCAGTTCATTTTTGTTGGGAAATCTGGTCTACTTGTTCTGTCGTATGGGGCCAGATAATGGTAGAAAGTCTTGGTCGAGAATGTACCATTATTACCAATTGTCCAGTGAAGTTTATCATTGTTATCTGTGAGCTTAATTGCTGATAAGAGGGTTAATAAGCTTTCATATTCGTCGATTTCCCAATCATTCAAATTCCTAGAAACCACGATGTTCCAGCCACTACCATTAACAATGTCAAAATCATTCTCAACCAGCATATTCTTGTCCTTGGCTTTTGCAAAAATGAGAGGGAATTGATGTTGAAGCTTGGAAGAACTGTACCATTTATCGGTCCAGAATTTACTTTTATTTCCTCTGCCAACAGCACAAGATGAGCAATCAAAGACCAAGTTGTTAATGCTAGACTTGCCTCTCCATAGGCTTTTACCATAAGTATTAGAGCCGCCTCTGTAGTGTAAACATTTGCCACTGATATTCTACTTGCATTCAACAATTCTTTTCTACAAATTATCACCCTCATTCCAGAATCTCCAAATCCATTTGTCATGTAGGGCTTTATTCATAGTGGTTAGAGACCTAAGATCAAGTCCCCCTTGATTTTTGGGCAATTTTACATCCTCCCAATTTACAAGATGGAATTTGCTTCTATTGTCCTTGCTGCCCCACAGAAAATTGCATTGAATGTTTTCTAATCTGTTAGCGACACTGACCGGAATGGTGAGGACAGAAAGGTAGTATGTTGGGAGGTTGGCATGTGTACTTTTTATGAGGGTTAGTCTCCCTCCTTTGGAGAGGAAATTCCTCTTCCAATTTGCAAGCCTTTTTTCAGAAATATTGATGACCGTTTCCCAAGTAGCACCATCTTTATAGTTAGCACCAAGCAGGACTCCAAAATATTTGATAGGGAGCTGTGACACTTTGCAATTTAACACCTGGGCCAATAATTCAGTGTTAATATTTGAGCCCAAACTGACCAGCTCAGATTTTGCCAAATTGATGCGCGGTCCGGATACCGCTTGAAAGCAGAGGAGAATACACCTTAAGTGAAGAAGAGTGCTGATATCTGGTTGGCAGAAAAGTAAGGTATCATCGACAAAAAATAGGTGTGTGATCTCCATTTTCTCTGCATACTCGACAGTGATACATTTGATAAGATTGAGGGTTCTGGCCTGTAGTAGCATTTTATTCAAAGCTTCCATTATAAAAATAAAAACCAAAGGAGAAAGAGGATCACCCTGTCTTAAACTTTTAGAGGCAGTGAAAAACGTTGAAGGACCACCATTAACCATGGCTGCAAAGCGAGTAGAGAAAATGCAGGTTCTTATCCACCTCCTCCATTTGATTCCATATCCAGTTTGCTCGAGCATGTAGTCAATGAATTCCTAGTTGACATTATCAAAAGCTTGCTCCATATCTAGTTTACATAAGAGTCCACTATTCTTGTTGCGAGATAGATCATCAACCACTTCATTTGCAATCATAATGTGTCGGTGATTAGCCTCCCTTCAATAAAAGCATACTAGCATTCGCCGATAATGAAAAGTGATTTGGAGAACCTTCTGGCCAATACCTTTGATAGAAGTTTGTAAACAGATCTGATTAAACTGATCGGCCTGAAGTCAGTGATGCAGTTGGCCCCCTTTTTCTTGGGGATCGAAACAATGAAAGTGAAATTTATTGGTTTTACAAAGGAGCTATGCCTGTGGAAGTCATTGAAGAAATTAAGCACATCCAATTTTACGTCATGCCAAAATTTTCCTTGAGGAACACACAAGCCTTGGACTTGTGCATTGGTTTCACAAAGAGAGTCTCTTTGGACTTGTACTCTGTCTCTTTGAGTGAGGTCAACTTACTGTTTGTTAGGCAACATATTTAAGGAGTCTTAAGTATCAAATAGCTGAAGTTTGTCTCAAAAAGTAAAGCTACAAAAATGTTTGCAATGCTTCCTAAGTAATCTTTACTACATAGGATTAAAAAAAGCTAATAAATACTAGTAGTAATGGAATTAGGAAATAATACTACAAATACAAATAGGGAAAGTAAACATTAATGAGAATAAAATCATGAAGTTACTAAAATTATAATAATAGACTCTAAAGCAATATCATTTATATTTAGAATTCTGATTTACTTAGGCAATCTAGAACTACTCTATTTTGTATCTCGTTTATTCAGATGTTTGTACTTAAGTTGGTACTCTTTTAATGCCTTGTGAATAAGTTCCTTACTCTCAAGACGAAAAGAACAAAAAGGGAATTATATGCCCAAATGGGGATTGTGTATCTATTGACTCTTCCATGGATTTTTCAGTCCATAATGAACTTAGCATGTAAAAAAAATATAAATTAAGGAACAGTATGGTGATAATCATAGAAATTCTAATCCCAAAAGAAAGCTAAGCTGTTGATGTTAAGTCATAATCCTCTCAGGGGCTCTCTGGGGGGTCCTGGCATTAGATGACTAGGCCTTTCTTGGAAGATGGGCTTGCCATCAGTCCTTATTTTAGATGGGTAAGTACTATGTTGACAAGTGGTTGTGCAGATCCATGACTTGCAGGACTAGATGTGGTGGGATCCAGGCCAAGTTTGGTGCTAAAGGGTGGTTGTAGAACTAAAGAATGGACAACCCTGTGGCACAACTTATAGTAGAGAAATGGATATCATAACTGACGTG
>NW_019014679.1:555253-578417 GCF_000150535.2 Carica papaya | reverse complement strand
TAACTTGAAGTTCTTACAAGACTTTTGACTTTTAATCAAGGAGGAGGTTACGGTTTGGTTTAGGGACCTGGATGACGCTGGTAAACTTGTGAGGTCCCTCAATTCTACATTTCTAGTGCTAATTGCTAAAAAGAGAGGTGCAAAGGATATTAAAGATTTCATATCCATTAGTCTTGTGGGATGCATATACAAGTTAATTGCAAAAGTTTTGACTAATAGATTGTCAAAGATTTTAAGAAAAATTATTGGGGAATGTGAACATGCATTTGTGGGTGGAAGACATATTTTGGATGCGGTTATGGCTGCAAATGAAGTGGTTGATGAATTAATATCAAACAAAAAAGAAGGGGTCTTATGTAAAAGTTAGATATTGAGAAGGCCTATGATCATGTCAGCTGGGAATTTTTTGCATATATGATGAGAAGAATGGGTTTTGGACAAAAATGGATTAATTAGATGAACAGTTGTGTCACTACCACCTCTTTTGTGGTATTAGTTAATGGCGGACCATCCACTTTGTTTTCTACTTCTCGCGGACTGTGCCAGGGTGACCCCCTTTCTCCATTATTGTTTTTAGTTGTAATGGAGGCACTGAATGCTTTGATTGGCAGGGCTATTGATCTAAATTTGTTGAAAGGTATAACTGTTGGGAAATGTTCTAGAGCTGTTCAGGTGTCACATTTTTTCTTTGTCGATGATACCTTGATTTTTTGTTAGCCTGAGGTTAGAAGTCTCTTACACTTGAGATGTGTTTTGATGTGCTTTCAATTAGTTTCTGGTCTTAAAATCAACTTAAGGAAGACAAAATTGGTAAGGTTCGGCAACACAAGTAACGAGAACCACCTTGCTGGCATTATAGGGTGCAAAGCAGCTAAGCTACCTATCATTTATCTGGGTATCCCATTGGGCTCCAAATATAAAGATTCTTGTACGTGGGAACCGATGATAAACTCCATTGAGAGCCGACTTGCTGGATGGAAGAGAAAATTTCTATTGGAAGGGGGTAGGCTCAATCTTATTAAGAGCACACTCATCAACCTACCAATTTATTATCTATCCGCTCTTATTATGCCAGTGAAGGTTGCAAAGAGAATAAAATCAATTCAACGGCGCTTTCTTTGGGGGGATGATAATGAGAAGAGAAGATTTCACTTAGTCAAATGGGAAGAGGTGAAGAAACCGATATATAATGGTGGGCTGGGTATTAAGTCTCTTGTTGAGATGAATGTGACTCTTCAAGGGAAATAGGTGTGCCGGTATCTTAAAGAAGATGATGGGGGGATGCTAATGCTGTGCTCATTTTTGGTAAAACACTTCGACCACATGGATATGGTTTATGGAAAAAAAATTATGATGGGTTGGGCTAAGATTCAAAGAGTGTATTTAGTGGCGAGTTGGCAATGGTGACTGCATTAAATTTTGGGAGGATGTGTGTGTGGAGAATTTCTTTTTGAATAAAAAGTATGAATATATATTATCAGGATAGCAATGGGGGTACCACTCATTTACAAATTTACAAAGTTAGGATGTGTGGGTGGAGAATACCATCCTTACGAGCAATTTTTCCAGCATTTATGTGATTGCCGTTCCAAAAAATATCAAGATAGAAGAGCCCTACAAGATAATTAATGGGAAAGTGACTTGGATGGTCAATGTTAGTAGAAATTTAAATGATTGGGAGGTGACTGAATATGAATGTCCACTGAAAACCTTGGAGTCAAGAGAATTGTGTGGAAACTGGGCAAGAGGCAAGAGTTTTCTGTCAATATATATTATTTTCACATTTTGGGGGCTGACCAATGCAGGGGTGATTTCTTCCCGGCTTCCTAAATCTGGAAAAATATTGCTCCTCCTAGAGTGGCTTTCTTTCTGTGGGAAGCTTGCAGAGAAAGCATATTGACTATTGACAGTTTGATGAAGACGGAACTGATTATGGTTAACAGGTGCTACTTATGCACAGATGATGCGGAATCATGTAATCACATTTTGCTTTGGTGTCCTATAGCTCATAGCCTTTGGTGTATGATCTACAGATTATTGGGCATTAGTTGGGTCATGGCTGGTTCGGTAAGGGATGAGGTTTGTGCTTGGAATGGTTTTATGTAAAAAAAAGGGATTTTGTAAAGATTATTCGTTTAACTGTTTTTTGGGTTTTATAGAAGGAAATAAAGAGTAGAGCCTTTGGTAGTAAAGAAGTAGAAAATAGTAAGCTTAAAGATAGATGGTTGCATTATTTTGGATTTATCTTGTTAGAATATGATATTATTAGAATGAAAGATTTTGGGCATGTCATTTACACCCTAATACAACTGTAAATGTTTTGTATATGGGTGGTGCCCCCTTTGGCACTTTGTGAATAATAATTTTCTTAGCTTTTTATTTTAAAAAAAAAAAGTTCGAGAAGCTGTTTAGACGAGAATCCTTACCATGGACAACTTAAGTAGGAGATGGGAGATTTTTAGTTAATGGGTACATGAATTCCTCAATCATCTTCTCTTGTGGCGCTTAAAGGATAGAAGATTTTAGTAAGTGCTTTTTATGCCTTCTTTATTTGACTTGGGTAAAAGTTGGGTCGATCGAATAGGAGATTTGGGCTTGGTTGGGTGTTAAAGTGTGGTAAACACAGGATAAACCTTTGACTATTTTTATGGTGCCTTGTGGTTTATAATCTATGGTCAATGGTGTATGGTTTGTTAGGGATTAACTTGGTTATTGCAGGCTCAGTGAAGGAGGAGATTTGGACTTGAGAGGGAGTTTGTAAAAAGAAAATATATGTAAATATTATTTATTTGACTATTTTTTGGGTGGTGTAGAAAGAGAAAAATAGAAGAACTTTTTAGGGGTTCAGAGTGATATATCAAAAATTAAGGATAAATGATTACATTATTTTGTTTTTTTGCTTTTAGTTCATGACATTTATAGGGTGGAGTATTTTGGGCATGTCATTGATAGTCTAATAGAATTGTAAATATTTTGTAAATGAGTTGCACCCCTTGGTGCTGTAGATACAATGTACTAGTTATACTTTTTATTAAAAAAATAAAACTTCTCAATATCATTCATATCTTCATGTTATGGGTTATTTGGGAAAAAAAAAGAAAAGAACATATTTTTTAGTGGACTTGCTCCACCATCTAATAGATTTAGTTAGCATTTGACTTGAAAATTGTAGAGCTGAATATAATGACTTAGTCTAGTCCTTTGTTTAGTGGCAAAATATGTGAACTAAACAGTACAAAAGTCTCTAAAAATTAGAACCAATTTGTCAGAAGCTTACAGTTCATGATTCAAATCTTATGATTCAGTTTAGTTAACAAAATGGTTAGAATTGTGTGGGTAATAGAATTGAATCACAATATTTCCTGAGTTTTAGGTTAATAAATTTGATTTAACTTTTGCGATTTAGTCGATTTTTTTAAAAACTAAATCTAGTAAAAATATCTAAGTTACGTATTATATCTACTTACAAGCTATAATACTTCCAAAATTTGCTCTAAGAATGAATATATTTTTTGATTGTCTAAAATATTAATATAATTTCTTTAAAGTATTTTATTTTTCTATGTTTTGTCTTAAAAAAGAATATGTGCATGACAATATATTTCGATAAATGAATTATGTTTTGAATGTTACAACTTTGATTCTTGACTTGAAAGAAAAATGAACTTTTTAATTCATGGTCTGAATCTTGATTCGAAAACTATAATTAAAACAACTTTGTTTGTATAAAATGGTGGTATAAAGTTGTTCTCACCCAAATAGCTGTTACTTCCGAAAATACCCCTTTCTTTCCACTATTCCTATTTGACTTCAAATTCTTTTGTTTTCCCCCTTTTAATCCTAACTAACTCTTGTACTAGTTGGAGTTTTATTTTTCTAATTGAGCATACACATTTTTATGAAAATATTTGGAATCATTATAAAGAAGCAGATAACACTATTAATTTAAATCTCTTTATGTTGCGAAACACCAAGTTTGGAATGTTTTCTTTATAAACATAATGAAAATATGTTACGTTGGATATCAGATAAATCAATTAGAGAGGGATGAAGATGTTGTTGCTCAGGCACAAGCTATCATGGCACTGGAGTCTTTACCACAGCTTTCGTTTTCTACTGTCAATGCACTGAATAATTTCCTCAGTGATTCCAAGGTTAGTATCCTTTCGAGAGGTATACCTCATAGTGGTTCTTAAATGTTAGAGATAATTTGATTTTCTGAACTTTTTGTATGGAATAAAGGCCTTTTGGAGAGTCCGAATAGATGCAGCATTTGCATTGGCAAAAACAGCATCAGAGGTACTATAATACTATTTTATCTTATTACTGAGATTTCGTGAATTTATTTGTCTTACCCATTTCATTCACTTAGTACTTTTATATTTTATTAAAAAATTTCCCTGACCAATAGCAGTGAAAGCTATTTAGATAAAGTAATCTGATGGCAAATACCTTCTGACATCTTGTGAATGTTTGGACTAACTGAAACGTAAGTATTTTTGTATACGGGTTGCACCCCCTTTTTGGTGCTGATTTAATATATTTTTCTTGTTATTTAAAAAAAAAAACATGTTATGAATGTTTGGCTACTACACCAATGCTTGCTTTTGTAAGAATAATGTACTATATATCAGAATTGGGTAATTTGTCACAATTGCTCAATTCCATTGTAGTAGGTTAAGGTTTGCAAAGTTGGAATTTTAGCATTTGAAATTGCAGTTAAGAGTGCAAAGGAAGGTTTGAAAATGAGAAAGTACAGTTCCTGAAAAAAGAAAAGAAAGAAGAAAATTTTAGGACAGGAGTATGTCCATGTAAGTTTTCAGATTACCTGAGAATATTTTTACTTTTGAAGGGATTAGTGAACTGAGAATTGATATTATGTCTAGGTTTCCAAACTAACAATCTTATGCTAAGCCATTAAACTTTGTTGGGTTGTGAAATACATTTCATATTTGATTTATTTTATCTGTTTGCATTTCTAAATGAGAACACTCTGCTTCCCTACCTCACCTCCCTTTTTCTCATTTGCCATGAAAAAGTGAATGTTGATGTTTGGGATTTCTTATTTTGTTGGCTAGCAGGAAACTGATTGGGCTGGATTACTCCATTTGGTAAAATTTTATAAAGGTCGAAGATTTGATACAAACATTGGACTCCCCAAGTAAGGTTCTTGGCTTGAGGAGTATGATTTATGACCATCCTGTTTAAACACCCTTTAACCAAATGTATTTTTTCTTCTCTCTTGTTATATAGGCCAAATGACTTCCGTGATTTTCCAGAGTACTTTGTACTTGAGGTAATGCAAAGAGGTAGGATATGTGTTAATTTGTTATGTGTATGCTGTGTGGATTTAATGATATGGCATTTATATTCAGTGAAGTTGGTTCAACTAGTTATTGAGTAACTTATGTCAAATAAAGGCATTAATTCTCTTCAGAACCCCATTTTTTGACTGATCTGTTTTGAAATTGCCTTGATCATCAAGAGTTTCCATCTGATTCAGATAAATTATCTTTTTAACCTGCTTACTTTACTGAATAATTTAAAATTTTTTGGTATTATTTCTTGAAATTATTTTATTTCATATGCCACAGGTGTATTATTGAGCATGTTTTGCTGCTGGAAGAAGAAAAAGAGACATCTGAGGATTTTTATCCAAAAAAATAAACCAAGAAAATGCAAAGATCGTTAATAAATTTTTGGCACTAGAAGAATGAAGTACAAAGAAGAATTTTTCTGTACATCATGTAGTTGTATAACAACATGTACCAGCCTTACATTAATCCTTACTAAGATTTAAAGAAATGTGCTCGTGTTAGGGTCCTGTATTGGGATCTAGTTATGGATTGAGAGAGTAGGATTGGATTGGGTGAAAGCAGGTTTAGGGAATCTTTGGCTTTTGTGATCAATGATTAGGAGTAGGCTGGGCCTGTCTGAGAGAACTAAAACTCACAATTTTTAGGACAATTTTCTGTTTGATTATTTTTTCTTTCCAACAACTGCCTAAATACTAGAAATTAGATGATGACCATGGTAACTCTCCCCTAACTAGGAAAGAAACTAAGGCAAGTAGGCAGTAAGTTCCTAAAGAAAACCCAGCAGGTACAGCAATACCACCTATCTGCCTAATAGTCTGGAAGAAATCTGAAACAGAAAAACAGCAAGTAACTAGAGATCCTAGTTGAGATAACCATAAAGTTTCTATCTTCAAATCTTGAATTTTCCATGTGTGAAACATTGGTAGATCTTATGCTGACTTGGCACAGGCTTCTGACTTGGCAGGTGATTAGGTATGGAGACTGATATGTGCATAATATATCCTCCCCTTCTTTTGCACAATTGTCCATTATCGCAAGCACATATGAGGAAAGTGTTGGCAGATAACTTCTGCATCTTCCCAGGGGGTGTCAGTGGGGGGTGGTTCAGAATATTACAAAGATTTCAATCTTTGGACCATAGGGAGTGTGACTAGAAATTTGAATGACTAGAAAGTGGAGGAATATGAAGAATTATTCCAACTCTTAGCCAATGTTCATCTGAATCCGAGTGGTGATCAGCTCATATGGAAATTGAATAAGAATGGCTCCTTCTTGGTGAGATCGTTGTATAATTATCTGACTACTAGAGGGGAAATGGAAGGGCAGGTTTTCCCTGCCAAGCATGTTTGGAAATTGAAAGTAATACCTAGAATTGTGTTCTTTGCTTTGGAAGCTGGTAGAGAATGTATTTTAGCCATTGGTAAGTTAATGAGGAGAGGCAGAGTAAAGAGGGGTAAACAGATGTTATTTATGCAAGAAGGCAGCGGAAACATGCAACTATTTACTTCTTTTGTGCCCGGTGACTTTTATCTTGTGGTCTGTGGTCTATGGTCTATGGTTTGTTCGGGATTTTTCAGGTCATTGCGGGGCCAGTCAAGGATGGGTAATGGGCTTGGGGAAGCTTATGTAGAAAGGAAAAATGTACTAAAATAATTCATTTGACTATGTTTTGGGTCATTTGGAAAGAGAGAAATAGTAGGATTTTTGAGGGGGTGGAAAATAGTATTCATAAACTAAGGGATAAGTGGTTTCATTGTTTGGGTATAGTTTAATGGGTCATGATATAAATAGGATGGAGGATTTTGGATATATAGTTGATACATTGTGACACTACCTGGAAATTGGGGACAAATATTTTTAATTTATTCGGTGGTTATTGGGTGTCACCTCAATTGGTGGAAACTTTCCTCACTGTTACTATTAATGAGAGAGGAGTGACAAAAGAGGCTCTAACACTGTGGCAAGGAGTGCTCTTTGCTAATCATTGGTGCTTTTGGCTCGCTAGGAACTCTAAAATCTTTATCAGCAGGCACTTACCTTTGGGCCAAAGCGCATGGTCATTTCTGTTACATTAGCATCTCCATTCTCCATAGAAGTTGGGATGTTTTTATTAAAAGCACATAGCCTTGTTGTTTGTTTGTCTTTCTTTCTCCTTCCTTCTCTCTCTTCGGGTTTGGGTTCTCATTGTATCTTTTGGAGGATGTCTTATTCTCCGTTGTTGGAATTTTCTTTTTCTTTTTCTCTTTCTCAATAAAGTCTTCTTTGTTTATCTAAAACAAACTAGAGACTAAATAATGGGCGTGGTTACTGCCTCAGAAATTGGGAAGCCACTAGAGCAAGTGAACAGTAATACCCTGCAAAAATCTCCACTCAGTATAGTATGACCTGCTCGTCTGAAAATCTGGAAAAAAAAAATCTGAAGCAGAAAATTGGCAAGTAACTAGAGACCTAGGAATAGATAACCATTTGATTCACTGTTCGATTCTTGATTTTTCCATGCGTGAAATGTTGGTAGATGTGTCCAAATCAGCTTGTTATATAGACACAAAGAAAAAGATGATAACATTAAGTACGAAAAGTTTGGGAATGCAATGATCTGAGGAAGTGCTGAGTTTTCTAGCATGTCATCAGTGAGTCAGTGACAAATAGCTTTTATAATATAATTTGTTTGGTCTCTACTTCCCAATAGAAGCAGAATATTTTTTAGGAATGGGATGGTTTAAGAAAGTCTCTGAAGAAAAAGGAATTAATGGAAACAGAAAAATGGTCATATCTCTACCTTAAAGACAGCTATTGTGATGTTATGGAGCTGGGAATGGAATAATTGTTGCCCTGTGAGGGAACTTTGCGGTGCTTCATGACCTGTTTTTTCATGGGAAACAATCCTGTCTCTGGTGAATATGAGTTGGGCAATAGAGTGTTTTGTGGCAGCCAGCTGAAGTATGGGCTTGGATGGTATGCATATCTTGAAGAAACTAGGGGAAAATAGCCCTCTTCTTCAGCAATTTTTTCAGGTGATCTGGTGGGAAAGAAACAATAGGTCCTTTAAAGGGGTCCTTTTTGTCATAATTAGGGATAAAAGGAGATTTGTTGACTTTATATCATAACACTGCATTTAGGTGATGCTTCTGTACTCATTAATTAAAGCAATAAAATGGCTCCTAACCTGAAAACTTAAACTTTTTGGTCCAGAGCAGAGAAGTTGCTTTTGTATTTTATTTTATGAGAATAGTTCTTCACAGATTTTATTATAATTGATTTGTTTTTGTAGTAATTAATAATGTAATCATTAATAATGCTATAGACATACTCATTGATTTGTAAATAATTTTGTACATAGGTGGTATCTCCTTGGTGCTTGTGAATTAATGCATAGACCATATTTCTTTATTTTTTTTTATAAATATTTTGAGCTGAGTTTTTTATATTATAAAATAATAGTATTTATTAGTTACACAAAATAGTAAATAGAGGATAATGTTGTCTTTTGGTAACCTAGATCCAGAGTATGCTTCCATTTTTTCTGTGGTTATTTTCTCTTGAAGTGCACATACGGGTGTTTTACTTTTCACTCAACCTACTTATAGTATCATATCTTACAATCATGCTTTTCTTTTTGGGGTTATTTCAGGCGATTCCACATGCTGTTGCAATGGTAAGAGCTGCTGACAAGAAAAGCCCAAGGGAAGCTGTTGAATTTGTGTTACAACTTTTGAAGGTAGGCTTCCCCTTTCCACGGGGTGCTCCATATAATGTTAGTGACATATTTATCCATGTTATCGAGGGATTGGGATGCCATCTTGTGCTAATACAGCGTTTGCTTCTTTTCTGTTCCTTTTGGAGAATAGTTTGTCCTTTAATTGCATCTCTTTTCTTTCTTTAGTAATGTTTCTTCTTTTGTTTAAAAAGTTGAATTGAGTGACTTTATTCTAATCTTTACTATGATATGTCTTATTCATTTTTAATTACTTGCTTTTGTAAGTACTATAATATTCACCTTCTCTTGGTGACATCAAGGACTATAAGGAGTTATTGTGAAAGTACGAGACTTGGCATGTTTTAGTTGCATTTTTTAACTATGAATCATAGTTTCTTCCAGAGAAGTCCTCTAATGATAATTTAAATCTTGTGGATATGTATTATAGATCTTGCAGCATACTTAGGGGGGTAGTTTATTCCCAATAGTTTACTTCTTAAATTTGTAGGGATGGAAGTGAATTGTCCAGTGAGAGATGGGGGCATGGTAATGTAGGCCTGCTAGTACTGCTCTTTCCTGCAACCTTTAAAGGATATCTTCTCATGGACAAAAAGTGGTTTTTGTATGATAGCCATTGTTGAACTTCTGCTTTTAGTAATAACTCTGATTTTGTTATTGGTTTTGAATTTCCAAGTTTTCCTTCCTGTTTTTTCTTTTGTTCAGTATTTCATGCGGTTAAGCAAAGCATCTGCTGGAGATATATGTCACCTTATTTTGAATCAAACATTGACTCTTTTCTAGTGGGATTGATAGTAAGCTGGACTTTTCAAATCATTGTCTTTCTTATTGATTTTTTGTTTTTTTTTATAAAAGAGGAATTTATAGAACATAAGGAGAATATACAAGAGTGGATAAGATATCCTCTAGCCAGAATCCCTTTTTTTCAAGAAAAAAAAAGAAATAAGATTGGAGGTCACCAAGAAGTCGAAATGATATACGTAGTTACAAAGAGAAAATGTCCAAAAGATTGATGATCTGTACATAATCTTGCGAAGGGAGATCCTTATACAAGAGATTAAGAGTTACCAGTGATCCTTGATGGATGCGAAGGGGATGCCACCCATATACAAAAATATAAGTAAGTCAGTATGTTAATTAAATCCCCAAACTCCTCAAAAGGATGAATATGATGCCCCATAATAAAAAAACCCAATATCTGGAGCCATCTGTTTTTAATTCTAGCAAAATCCTCTTCCAACCCCTCAAAAACTTCATTTTATCTCTCCTTATACACCACCATGAAATGGTAAGAGGAATGAGTCCCATGTGTTTCCTCCCATTACTAATGTCCTTTTATCTCAGATCTCATCTCTTACCAAGTCAGTAATAGCCTAGCTAATCTCCAGTAATCAATAAATCATTGTCCGTAATTTGTGCACGAAGGGGCACCAAAGCATAAATGATTACCAGATCTTATAAAGAATACGATCATTCACTATAATATTTTCCCTCATCAATTTGTCAATTGTCAAAATACACAAGGTCCTGCCTCCCATGCAAAAAAAGGTAATTCTAGGAGGAGTATCCACCTTTAATATTTGCTGAAACGGAAACCTGGTTTTGCTACTTCATTCTTAACTAAGTGATTATAATATGACTTGATCGTGAAGAAACCATTGCTCATGAGGTTCGGTAATGGTTGATCATTGTTCTCGTTTTTAGACTAACAAGGGAAATTATATTTAATAGAAACTCATATTCATTTACTTCCCAATCATTTAGATTCCTCACAATGTACACAATCCATTGTGTATTCTCTCCATTATCTTTGTACAACTCATAAACTGTGATATCCTTATACCATGCTATAACATAAATCTAAGAGATTGGGAGCTGTCTGAGTATGATAATTTGATGAGGGTACTGTCCGGGTTCTGTTGGGTCATCATGATGATAAGCCTTGGTAGAATATCACAAAAAAGGCTTGTTTACTGTAAAATCTTGATGCAGAAAGACGGTACATCACAATAGCATGAGTGCATAAGGAAAGCATTCCCGTTTAAACAGATCTGGAAAGTTAAGGTGCCTCCATGAGTTTCTCTTTTTGCTTGGGAAGCTAACGCGGAGTGCATCTTGGCAATTGATAAACCAAATAGACGGGAATTAATTTTGGTTAATGCTTGCTACCTCTGTAAACAGGCTGAACAGAGTTGCAGCCACCTTTTGCTACACCGTCCTGCTGTTTATCTGCTGTGGTGGGAAGTGTACAGATGTCTAGGGATCAGCTGGGTTGTTTCGGGCTCGGTAAAGGTTGAGATTGGGGCATGGGAAAATCTTAAAGGTTGCTGTATTTTGGCAGTCATAATTCCTCTTAGTATAATGTTGATTGTATGGAAAGAAAGAAATAGTAGAGTTTTCGAGGGGATTGATGACACGAAGGAATATGATGTACTGAAAAATAGATGGCTTCGGACCCTAAATTTTTTGCTTTTGGGTCATCCTCCGGTTATTGTTGAGTCGCTTAGAAACGGATTTTGTATAGAGGATTAAGTTATAAATAACTGTACATGATTTGCACAATTTCGTGCACATTGCAATACAACTATATACTTTTATTTAAAAAAAAAGCATAAATCTAAGAGTCCTGCCAAAAATTAATTCTGTTCCCCTTGCCTACACTCTACCTGATGCATTTCTAGAATTTATGCTTACATCTTCTAATTTTCCTGTATATCCCCTTCTGTGCGGCCTTGTCGCAACCCTAGAAAACCAGCTCCTATTCATAGTGTCGAACTTTGCCTCAATCACTCTCCACCAAAGAGTACCATTCTCTTTCATGAATCCCCATAATCATTTTCCATGTAGAGTCATATTCATCTCCACAAAGGATCTCAACCTCAAGCCACCATGGGACATAGGTTTTTTTACTTTCTCCCAGTTCACCAAATAGTATTTCCTCCTATTCTCTAAATCATCCTAAAAGAATCTACATTGAATATATTCCAATTTCTTGGCCACTTTTATTGAGTTTGTCAAAAGGGACATGTAATAGGTAGATAGATTACCCAACGTGCATTTAACAAGTGTCAATCTCTCCTCCTTTGATAAAGATTTCTCTTCCACCTTGCCGACCTTCTTTCAAATTTCTCCATCATTGGATCCCATATCCTCTTACCTTTGTAGTTTAACCCCAAAGGTAATCCCAGATACTTGATCGTAAGTCCATTGTTTTACATCCCAGAACTCTTGCTGACCTTGTACCATCTTTTCCATCACACAATCTTACCAAGTCAGACTTGGTGAAGTTGATATTAAGTCTTGAAACTCTTTGGAAATAAAAAAATCAAAAATCTTTTTAAACATTGCTCTTTCTTCCGGTTCACAGAAGAATAAAGTATTGTCGACGGAAAATAGATGTGCTACCTCCTAGGTATTATCATCCCTACTTATTTTCAAACCTTAAACAACTCCAACTCCCTCACTCTCAACAATAAT
Organism: Carica papaya; assembly: GCF_000150535.2. The sequence continues at coordinate 565,907 of NW_019014679.1, read as the reverse complement.
TTGTTCAATGCTTCCATCACAATAAAGAAAAGTAGAGAGAGTGGATCACCCGTCTGAGATCTCTAGAAGTCTTGAAAAAAGATGGACCCCCATACAATAATGACTGCAAAAGATAGGGTAGTAATACAAGATTTGATCCACTTTCACTACTTATCCCCAAAACCCATCGTCTTTAACATGTGATCGATAAAACTCTAATTAACATGATCATAAATGTTATCCATATCCAGTTTGCACAGAACAACCTCCTTTTTTCGGTGTAACAAGTCATCTACCACCTCAGTCACAAGCACTGCGTCCAGAATTTATCTGCCCTCAACAAAAGCATGTTGACATTTGCGAGTCACTTTATCTATCTTCTTGGACATTCTTTTGGCTAATACTTCTGAAATTGAGCTTGTAGCCGCTTCCAACCAAACATATAGATCTAAAGTCTTTCATGTTTGTTGCCCCTTCCACCTTGGCTATGAGAAACAGGAATGAGGAGTTTAAAGATTTGATAAAGGACCCCAAATCATGCAATTCCTTCAATCAGCTCTAGAATATCTTTCTTCGTTACATGGCAAAACTTTTGAATGAAGCCCGTATTGAAATTATCGGGACCTGGGGCTTTGTCTTGCTACAGTATATAAGTCCCTTAAAGATCTCCTCTTTAGTGAACTAACTTTCCAGTGATAGACGGCTCATTTGATCTAACATCCTGAATTGTAGACCATCCAATTTAGGCTTCCAACAAATTCCTCACTGTAAAAGCTTGTAGAAGAACTCTTTAGCCTCTTGTCTAATTTGTTTGTTTCTCTTAACTAGTCGATTATCAATCTCGATCTCCTCCACATGGTTAATCCTTCTATGGTAAGTGGCTATATTATGGAAATATTTTGTATTCTTGTCCCCCTCCTTAGTCCTTCTGGCTCTCAATCTAATTTTAATTCCATTTTCATAAGAAATCTAAAATTCTTTTCTGGTTTTAGATCCCTCAACAACAAACCCTTACCCCATAGACCTATTACAAACACCCTGCACATCTATTGGAAATTCATAAATCATTTCAGAGATTTTTTTTTATTATTTTCAAAATTTTTATTTATGCGAAATTTCCTCCATTTGTGTATTGTTTGCCAGTTCAAACTTGAGGGATTCCCTACAAACTAAGTCTTCAACAGACACATCACCTTCCGTCTCCCTCCTGTCAATTATCTCAATATTCTGAAGTAAAGATTGAATATGATATCTTCATTTCTTCCCTCCTCCTTGTGCCACTTTTTGACTTTAAGTTTTTACAGCCTTCATCTTTTGAGCAACCCTATAACTTGCCTTACCTCTCACTGCAGTCTCTCTTCACCAATCGTTAACTTTTTCACTGAATCCATCCACTTTTAATCACTTTTCCTCAAATATGAGTGGAATTGGTCCGCGTTTATCTCATCGGAAATAAGGGAAATAAGAAAATGATCAAATATGGGCCTCTATAATAGCTTTTGGCAAAGGCTCATTGTTTGTAAATGGCACGTCATTGACACAGGAATCTGTCTATCCTTAAACACGTCGGATTGAGTCTTTGGTTAGATTAGGTTCATTTACCTCCCATAAGAGGTAAGTCCATTAAATCAACTCCATCTGATGTCTTTTTGAACTCTTCGACACAAGACCTCGAAAAATGCTCCCTTCATATCTCTTTAAAACTATATTGAAATTCTCTTCCACTATTCATGGCTAGTGCAACTTTTGGTTGCAAGTCTCCATGTCCTTCCACAGCAAAACTCTCTCATTGCTTTTCCCTCTGTTATAAACTTCAGCCCAGTTTCATTCATTTATACAATCTTCAAAAAAGCACAAAGGAACATTTATCCAACATAACCCCCTTGCATCTAAGGGATCCCTCCTCCTATAGCACCATTATTCCTCCTGAAGCACCTCTAGCTGCAGATCTCTCCTCCCAAATCTTCTTAGTCTTCTAAAGACTCTGGATAACTCCATCAAAGTGTCTCCATCTTGGATTCCTGCAGGCAAATTACATCAGGTTTCCACCTGGTTATGCACCCTCTAATAACTTGCCTTTTCTTATAGTTGTTTATTCTCCTTATATTCCATGAAATAATTCAGCCAAACATAATCCAAGCCGCTTCCTGAGTTCCACTACTTTTCTTGTCTCCTTTCTTTGGTTGTCATAGTTAATACTAGATTATAATCTTCCTAGTTATCTAGATCCCTCCACCCCCCGCTTACTTTTAGCTTTAATCTGTGAATTTTCACATCTCATCTTCTCCATCATTCTTTTCTCTATTTCATTAAATAGCCCTAACGCCTGTTTCTCTGACCCGGCAAAGGTAATGCCAAGCATGATGCTGATCCTCTGACTGTTTTGTATGACCCATGTAGAATTCTTTTCTTTGCTCAAATACCTTGTCTTCTCTCCCTGATTCTCCCCCATCATCATTTCATGCCTCTACACCACATCATCAGTAACCACTACATCGGAAACCATTGCACCAGTATCTCTCGTTAGGATAGCACTGACCTCATCATCCTCCACCAGGACCATCGTCAGACTTTGATTAGGCCCTTCTGCAGCCTCCTAATTCATGACACACACCATTCGTGCAGCCTCTCATTCTCTTTCATACTCATTTATGTCAGCCCCTCACCTCTGCCACGCTCCCTGGCCTCAGCTTCCTTTTTTGACTTCCTTTTTCAGTGACACTTGCACCCTTCCCCCACCTCCACAGGGTGCAGATTGCAGTTTTTGTTTTTGGGACATTGGTCGCCAAGCCCATTTTAGACCCAGAACCTTTTTTTAACCCACTTACCCTGCTCAACCCCTTCTAGCCATTTCTCCTTTACAACCTACAAATATTTCGTACCTAGCCCACATTCTTCTTTGAGTTGGGTTCTCTTTGTTGTACCCGAGCCTATTTCTCCTTGACCCCAAAAAGATGCATGACTCGTGCGTTTTGATTGTTAGTAAAGCGACTCCCTTTGCTTGTGTTTTGATCCTTCTGTTTTTTAAGTTTAAAAACCATTCGACCTATTTCGTCGCGAAACCTCATCTGCCCTACACGACCCTCTGTGGCTTCCACGTGACTCATCTCCCTCTTAACTTCTAGACTCACCCCCAGTGTTGTCCTATAGATCGGGCAACAAAGCGATTTTTCTGGTGTTTGTCGGTCTCCTGGAACCTTCTTCATTTGTCTCTATATTGTTATTTCAGCGTTCCCACTGTCACCCCGCCAGATCAAACACCGTCACTATCATCCTCCACTATCTGCCAGCTTTCTTACCCTTTGATATGAAAATGCGTCTCACTGCCTCACCATTCTCCTCCACTATTTCCTATTTTTTCCCTTTGCCACCGACAAGTTATGATTTGTTCTTTTTGTTCTGGTACCATACACTCCCTTGCCTGGTCCAATAGAATTCCTATAATGCTTCCAAATGAGCAGTCCACTTCATCCTTCCTGAACGAGATTGAAATTCAAAATCTCCTCTCTTTCTCACTTATTCTTATTCCTTCCATTTTCTTTCCCTCACAAATCACATTAGAAGTCTCACTCTCACTGGCTAGAAGTATTCTAGCTTGATTAGCCATTTCCATCGCCCCACCGGGCGGCTAGGCTTGTCATTCAGCAACTAGTGGCCCAATCCTATTAGTTGTTAGTTCACATCTTCTTCAACAGCGTTTCTCAATTGCAGAAATTGGAAACTTCATAATCACCATCAAAGACTCTAGGCAACTCTAACCAGCAGCTCCCTGATCATAGTGGCAAAACTTCGTCGAAGAACACGATGCTCATTGCTGCAAGAATGCCAAGTAGTTCTTCCACCAAATTGCCACTGTCAAGGCAATAATGCCTCGCACCAAAAGCTAGAGACTCTCTCTCTAAGAATTAGTATTCCTCATTCTTTTTAGTAACTAGAGTGATCAAAGGCTATTAAAGAAAGAGGAATAGCATAAAAAGATTTTTTCACTTCTTGAAGGTGGGCATGCTGCTTCTTAAGATGCGCTAAGTTGATTCCCACAAATTTCCAACTCCTGGACACCAAAGAAGGAGGTGGAGAGGGGATTTTCACATGTTTAAGGCATAGGAAGAACTGGTCCTCCATGACTTTCACCCCTAAGTTTTGAAAAATGTTCAAATCTTACTTCTAATATTTTTTTGGGGTTTAAATCAACTCTTAATTTTTAAAAGTATTTCAATCGTCCCTTACGGTTACCACTCGATGACGTCGTTAGAAGTCAACAAATGTCATCAGTGACGTGTACAATTTTGATCCACGTAGACGTCACATTTGACCCACTTAAAATGATGGACTCCTTTCTCCATCTGTGCTCTAGAGGCACATTTGAGAGACAACACCTATTCCCTTTGCCATTGGAGCTTTACGATCCTCCATCATCTTCCCCGTTCCTCCACCATCAGCTTCATCGAGAAAGAGCGCTGCCACTGGCTTCATCAACGAAGTCTGAGGATATCCCACCCCCTTTATTGACGAACTCGTCGACTAGCTTCTTTTTTAATAAAAATTGTCTTCTTCCTCCTCCTACATCATTAATTCCTGTTTTGTTGATCAACTTACTGAGTTGACTCAATATTCATCAGTGGGTTCTCTACCTCCTTCTCCACCTCCTCAGGGTCTCATGGAGGAAGAATACAAGAAGCTCAAGTCACTAATCAAAACCTACCTCAAGTTGGAGCCTACACCAACCACATGAACATTGTTAATAACCCAACGACTTGATGTGCTGGTCGATGCAAAGTGGCTGCTACTTTGGAACTTCGACAACCCACAGAAGTACAAACACTTTGTGAAGAGCTGCAACATGCGAGGAGACAACGGCGTTGGAAGCATACAAGATATCACCATTGTTTTGGGTCTCCCAGCTTCAATCAACACCAAGTGATTGGAGATTCTGGACAATTACAAGGGCACATGCAAATTTTGGGCGGTTGGTGGGTGGAGGATCATGGAGTTTCATTTGCAAAGGGGAACGATGCTGTTTCTCAAATGTGCCTCTAGGACACAGATGGGAAAGTAGCCCATCAATTTTAAGTGGTTCTACAGACACTTAGTGTCGACGGGGATTAACATTGCATGTGTCATCAATGATGTGTGTTGACTTCTAATGATGTCATTGGGTGGTAATAGAAAGAAGGCGATTTGAAGAGTAGATTTGAACAAAAAAAATTTCAAGATGCAATGTGAACATTTTTCGAAACTTGAGGGTGGAAATAGTGTTTTAGCCCAAAAGAAAATGTTGGAATGAAAAACTGAATGGTTTAACTTGGGAGAATATCATTTCTGTTAATCCTATTTAGATAAAGAGAATTTTTTTAGCTTTGGCCCAAGAGTTTCATATTGCCCTTTATATGAAGAGAGTGTAAGTTAATGAAAGATATGGAGCTTTCTTGTAATTTGTTTACTAGGTTCAAGATTTATTTGAGTATTTTCACATTGTATGTAGTAGTTTTAGGTTGATGGTTATATTTCTATAGAGGTAGGCTGAAGAAACAAATGTTACTTTCCTATAGGTTCTTACTCGTTATATTTATATGATCTCTAATAAATTGAGCAATATCATATTAATATAATTCTATCATTCTATTTGGCATTGAAGTTAGAGATTAAAATCGGAATTTTAGATGCAACCAGTTTTGCTAACATTAATTTAAAATGTATTTTGTATTTTGTTAATGCATTTAGCCTAATAAACTTGCACAAGACTCCTGAAAGTATAAATAATAAGCTTAATCATATAACCATCCACATTTGCTACGACGGTTAGTGACAGTCACCTCTAGAGAGGTGATTGATCCAGATTCAAGCCCTATCTACAACAAGTTACATTAATTTTTTTTAGAAAAAAGCTCAATCATATTCTGTAACACTAAGCTTTTGGGATAATCGGTTTTCGAAACTTATCATTTTGCAATAATGTATTTGTAAATCCTGCAGTTCAAATTTTACAGGTTAGACAGAGAATTGTATTTAGTTCTGTCTGTATGATTTGTGTGCTTTTGTACTCATGTGCACACGTGAAATTTCAAGCAACATTTAATTTTTTTGTTCAAATTTTCTTTTACATCTTTGCGAGTAATAATTGTTTACCATTCTGTTTGTTTTATTGGTTTGCAGTATAATGATAACACTGGAAATCCTTACTCTGATGTATTCTGGCTTGCTGCATTTGTCGATTCAGTTGGTAATCTTGAATTTGGTCAGCAGGTTTGTTAACAATCTTTCTCTTTGGTATTACTGTGTGGAAACTTCAGCTACCATGATCATCTTAACCACACTTATGAGGGTGTTTAACCTAATATATGTTTGGGTCAAAGAGAACTTAGAAGTTTTTTCTTTTTTTTCTTTTTTTCTTCAACTTGTTTAGGATAAGATAAGATGAAGAGTTTACAAGTTAGCTAGCTTAGAAGCTCTTGTGACAGCTTCTTTCGTAAGCTAGTAAGCGGGAAACATCTTTCTTTCTTTGAAAAAATCTTGTAAGCTTTCTAAAATGACTTAGTACTAACCTAGTGAAAGACTATGATCTTAAGTTTGACCACAATATTTTTCTCTCTTTCAATTAACAGGCAAGACACTATGTTGCCTTCAAACTTAAATATCTTAAACTAAAACATTTTGACCACGATTTTTTTAGGTGCATTGAATTAAATGACAATTGAAGAAGGCAAAGTTAATAAAAAAAGAACCTAAATGCTCTCAAATCATATTCATTTATTATACAGGTCTACTAAAACTAAAAATATGATCTTGAAGTGAAATGCATGTAACATTGGAGCTGAATGAATCAAAGAAAGTATTCTGTTACAAGCATATTTCTATGATGTGATGTCTGTAAAATTCTTATTCAGTCCAGAGTTTAGCATTTCAATTTCTTTTCTGGATAAAAGAAGCATTATAAAAAAGCGAAAAGCAGCACATGGTGTCCCCCTACTAAAAACCTAAAAAGAGAAATAAATAAGAAAGAAGCTTAAAAAAAAAATCAACCCAGTGCTTCTGCAAAATGGACAAAGTGAATTAATCATCACAAATTCTAGCCTTTTATGGTATGTGGATTTCTTTTTTGTTTCCTGTGAGCTTTTTGTACAGACTGAACTTAGTTGAGTGAAATATATTAGGAAACTGAATTATGTAAAGAATTACATACAATAAGAAAAAATAGCAGCTTCAGCGTGGTTAATTGAAACTACAACCACGAGTGTGGACCTAGGGTGCATTTATAACTTGAGCCTCATAATGTGAAGGACGTGTTGGAAGATATTTGCTTCAATTTGAACATCTTCTATACCATTCTGTGCATATCCTCTTTTTCTTCTCTATTAATCCTCCTCTCTCCAATATATCTCTTCTTATATTCTTTTTTTTAAATGAAATTTATGCCATTCTGTTGGGGGGTTTAACAGTCAGTGTTGAGAAGTTGAAATTTTGTCTTTTTCTACCTAGTTATTTGTGTTCCTTTTGTTTCCTTAAACAGGTCAGTTTGTCTGTCATGGTCAACATGTAGCTAAAAAATTGGATTTGTCAAGGTTATTTATCTCAGAATCTTTTCAATTTTTAATTTTTCATTGTTTAGTCTTGTTAGAGCGTCTTCCTCGGCTGGTGTTATTAGATAAGTATTTATATGGAGGTGTTTTGAATTTTGGTTTTAGCATGCAGCTCCTTTTGACCAGAAAATATCCTGCAGGCCATTTTTGCACAACTGAACACGGGGTTGAACTAAATACAATTATCTTTTTATTCAGAATGCTTAACTATTTTTGGTGTTTCTTTGGACCTGTGGCAGAATATTTTCTTCTTGTCGTCTCTTCTCAAGCGCATTGATCGACTTTTGCAATTTGACAGGTTGCTTTGTTGTTAATGTTTAGGATAACTGGTTTATCAAATAATAGCTGTAATGAGTAATTAATCGAAAATGGATTTACCAGGCTGATGCCTAGCTACAATGGGATCTTGACAATCAGCTGCATTCGAACCTTGACGCAAATTGCACATAAGCTTTCTGCCCTGATCAATCTTGTGAGTATTTTTCTTCAGAAAAAAAAGAACAAGAAATCTTGAATATTTTGATTCTCTCTTTTCTTTCTTCTATACGGTAAATCTGGCGATAGATCATTTGGGATTTATTATTAAATACAGGATCATGTCTTTGAGCTTATTAAACCTTTTCGGGATTCGAAGGCATTATGGCTTGTTCGAGTAGAAGCAAACAGAGCACTTCTTGATATAGAATTTTATTGCAAAGGCCTTAATTCAGCATTGTTATTGTTTATAAAGTTTATAATGGAAGAGCCAACTCTGAGAGGTTTGCTGCTGATCCCCTTTTGCAAAACTGTCATTGTCTGGTCCCTTTCACTTTTGCCCCATTTTCGTGGTAACATTTTGTATATTTTACTTTCTTAAATTTTTCCTTAATGCAGGGCAGATTAAAATGGGTGTGCATGCTATGCGGTTGTGTCAGACAAGTGTTGGATCTGGTTCTAATGATGAGGTTGATAGTGTTACTCTTGTGGCTCTACTTCATTTGCTTGAGAGCCGTATAGCATTCAACAATGTGTTTCTTCGCCATTACTTATTCTGTATTTTACGGATACTTGGAGGAAGGTGGGTGTGCCTGGTTTTCTCCTCCTTTTGGGTTTAGAAAACCTTTGTGGTAGTGTTTTTTTTTTCCCAGTAGCTTCTGTTTTTAGAAAAGGATGAAATCATAACATTTGTTTCTTGTCACAAAGGATCTTTCCTTGACTTTATGGATTACATCTTTGATTGCAATTGATGTGGGCCAATGTGTTTGAATGGAGATGGTTTTAGATTATCAACTCAAATAGAGGCATATAGGGATCAGCTAAGACCTCTGTTGTTCCACTTTTATCCTGTTCCTTATTGTCTTATCATTTGCAATATTCTGGCCAATGATAGCAGTTGGGAATACTTCGTCTTCAATAGCAAGGACCAGATAGAATAGAGTACTATTCCTCCTATCTGAATTCCTTGCACCTCATTAATATTTCCAAACTGAATATTTAATCATATGGTACAAGAGTTCTTTTGGTTTAATGTCCAATTCAATGTCTTGTCAATTTTTAGTTCTTGATTCTCGTATCATCATATTATGCATAATTAGAGCATAACTTTTAGTATTTAGGTTATTATTATGTTCACATGGATTATTTAACGTGGGAATTCACCTCCTACCTTGGAAAGTAAGAATTGAATTTCCATTATTAAAGAATTCAAGGTGAAATACTAGTAACTTAAATATAATAAAATTATGTCCTAATTATACAATAATAGGACCAATATGAAAATTTAGAATTAGGGGTTGAATGAGAATTGAGCCAGACAAGGGATCGGCATTCTTCCTTTTGTTGTCCTACCATCCATTGCAACTTATACTATGTTTTCTTCTAGTGGAGGTTAATCGTCATGATGAACTTGGAATTTTCTTTTTTATTGTCTTTCATTTTGTTCAAAATAACAGTAATTATCGCATGGATAGTCTGATAAGAGGATGGACATTTGTTTTTGTTTAGCATTTCTATGCGGAAAATCTTTGTAGTTCTTTTTCTTTTCAACTCAATGTAATACTGAAACTGAAGTTGCTTCTCAATATCAGATCGCCAACACTTCTTGGAGTACCTAGGGATAAATCATTGCGTATGGGTGATATGGAGACCTGCAGTAAGCAGAAGAACATTTTTGCAGCTCTCATTGCAGAAACAAAGCCTCCAGAACCTTCTGCTCCTCTTTCCGTAGAAGGCCAGCCGGCAGAACCTTCCATGCCTCTTGTTATTGAAGACCAGCCTGCAGCTGTTCTTGATTCTGGAATAAGGCCTCCAGAACCTTCTTCTGCTATTGGTCCTGAGATAAAGATGTCAGACCCCATTAGTGATATTCATACGGAGAAACAGCTTCCAGAACGTCCTGCAGACATCCTAAACCAGAAGCATGATAATTCAGTCACTCGAGAAGCTTCCAAGGAAGTAGATGCTGTTTCCATTAGTCATGAGAAGAAGAAGCCGGTAGTTAAGATCAGGGTCAGACAATCTGCTGCAACCAGCAGAGCAGAGACTGATAATCGAACTGTTGAAAGATCACAGGGAGTTAATCATGATATTGACCGTGGCGCGACCAGTTCAGTCTCAGTTGATGCACCACAAAGACATTCAGTTGAGGCTGTAAGCATTAGTAATCAAAATCTTGAGGAAGTAAATTCATGTCATGATCGTGGGTCCCGGATGACTGCGAGCATAGGCAGTGCAAAAATTGCAAGTGAGGGAGATAATTTTGGAAAGGAACTCCAGTGCACTGCTGATTCTGGCAAGATATCTGCACATCCCCGGCTAGATGATCCATCATCACCTAGCATTGTGCAGGATAACAATGTTGACACTGACGTACAAAAATACACAAGTCTCAACACCCTGTCTGAATGCGGACGCAGCCATGATGGTGGTTCCCTGTCAGTCTCTCTCTTTCCCAGTAAAGAGAAAGAGAGAAAAAAAGATAAAGAAAAGAAAAGGAAGCGAGAGGGCCACCGCGAGGGTCATAGAGATGATCCGGAGAATTTGGGAGAGAAAGCGTCTGAAGAACGAGAAAAAACGAAAGGAGAAGAAATGGCAAAGCTGCTTAGTGAAGATGCAAAGAA
>NW_019014679.1:469537-486539 GCF_000150535.2 Carica papaya | reverse complement strand
TCTATCTCTGACAAGTGATGATTGCAGCTCCATTAATAGTAAGTTAAGTTCCTTGCTCATTTTCTTAGACTTAATATATAAATGTATACATAGGTTAATACATTTCCTAAGACTTCAGACACATACATTTCCTAAGACAAATATTTTTGAGGTCGGCCTGTTTAGCACGCAAAAAGTATGAAAGATGGGGTAATATGTATTTATATATAACTGACGATAAGTAAGCTCATTAAAGGATTGGGTAGAATTTGGGAGGGTTGCTACAAAGTGTGATCTAGGTATTATCGAGCTTAATTAGGAGGAATTGTACTAGGCGCTAACTGGCATATATACACCTGTACATAACGCAACATGAAAGGACCAGAAAGCTAAATGGAGTCTTTGCAAACAGGTAGAACATGGCCATATGTTATCATGACAAGTATCACCTTCCATGTCTGACATGGGAGGCAACAAGCAATTTATGGTGGACCTCACGCTTTTTAACCTTGATCTTTGTTTGCCACAATGATTGGAGGATATATATATATATATATATATATTTTTTAATTCAGGCCACAATCTTGAGTAGCTCTAGCATTATATTATATATATGTATATATCTAAAAATATAATTCAAATTTTATGGAAGTGCAGCAAAGCCGACCTGGACTTCACATATATACATACGTACATAAATGCACATATGTCTATATCTATACTAGTACGGAACATCTTCAGCATATCTAAAGCAAAAATATCTATACTTGTGGTGGTTTTTAATTTCAGATTAAGAATAGATTATTAGTAGTAGCTTAACTTCAAACCATATTTAGATTTTATCCTCAAGTTCCTCTTGAATATTAGGTTTTTGCTTTGCATTTTTATTGTGGGCTAAAATTAGACATGACAAACTAAATTAGATGGCATCAAGTTGATCTTTGACTAACATATACCTTAGCATACTAGAAGAAATCTAACTTGATTCACAGATCGATGAAATGATTTAATTAGGCTCATCAAATTGTTTGATGATCTAGTGGCCTGCATTGTCTGTCAAGGTAGTTAAAATCACTTTTTGGCTGCCATATGCTGCACTGCATCTTGTTTTCATTGCTTATTGATGTAACCCCACGGAATATCGCCCCTTGGAGCTTAACTGCTTAGGCTGAAAATTTCTAGGTAAGAGCACAATAATCATTGCCAGTCACACCCAGCAACAAGCAAATTAACAAGATCAATAAACAAGTAGGTTTGCCACCAAGAATAGATGACTAGCCGGCAACTGAAAATGATGAATATTTATTTTTACTTTTATGATTTATTTTCGAATAAAAATACATACATTTCATAAATTAGATAATATTTACAAATTTATCATTATAACATAAATTTCTACGGAGAACATGTGGGTTCTAAATATCAGTTATAAGCTTAATTCAGAAAAGTAATTAATAAACTTATAACTGAATTGTTGGTACACTTTTTACTGTATAAGAAATTGTGGGTTCAATTTATTTTATATGTTTTTATATGTTATCGATAGAAATTTACTAACCAATATAACTAAAATTAAAAAGTAGCTTTTGTTCATGCATGCAACTCCAAATTAGTCTGCAGAGTTTTGTTAATATTAATTTTAGAGTAGAGCACTTAGGAAATAAAGCTCTATGAGCTTGTTACCGTGCAGATTACATTCTCTTTTGTCCTCAAATTAGATAACGTTGTAATGGTTCTTTATAATGTGTTTAATACCAACTCGCTTCTTATCTTATAGATAGACTCTAATGGCAATTAGAGCTTGATATGTAAGAGTTGGAATCTGGAAAGAAAAGGCAACGCAGAGAAAGGAAAAGATAGACATTAAAGAAAAGTAAATGAGGAGGAGATGAGGTCTGCAGTTAACTTTCTCCTTGTTTATGATGGTTTTAGAAAGGAATAATACACACACACACACACACACACACACACACGTGTGGCAAAAACATGGAAAATTTATTTTTCAAAAATGAATTTATCTAGTTATCTTGTTTTGTTAAAAAGAGAAAAAACATAAAAAAAAAATATTGGGATCAATTATTTTTTTTTTTTTCTGCTAAAAGGGACAATATTTTACAATAATATGTATCACATTCACAATTTTGAGAGAGAGAGAGAGAGATATATATATACACAGTTTTTTTAGCAATCTTCATTAAGATGCTCTAAAAATAGATATAAGCTAGAGAAACCCTTTGGAAAAGTATGAAGGATGTTACAAGCATATACAAGCAGGAAGCACTTAAGTATAATACACATAAAACATGTTCTATTAAAAAATACACATAAAATATACAATTAATATTCCTAGAACCAAACACTATTAATTTAATAAATTTAAAATTTAAATAATTTATTATTAATATAATTTAAATTTTTATATAAAACTCAACAATCATATATATTTTAATACAAGAGTAAATTATAAAATCTCATCCTCTCAAATTACTGATATTTTTATTCAAACTAGACAAATAACAATATTTTACAAATTATAATTATAAGTGTAAAATATGATCCATTATGGAGGCACCATGATAAAACTAACTCTATATCATTTATAATATCACAACTCTAATACCACTAATTTAATAATTTTCCAAACATAAATTACTAACTTTCAAAGATTAAAATTCAAATTATTTATAAAAAAAAAAAATCAACACTTGTTGAAGGAAGAACCCTCAAGGTATTATTAATATATGTGTGCTTGTCTCTTTAGGTCTTTGTTAGAGGATAATAATCATACGGTCTTCTTATCTTTATCAATGTCACATATTATTATTAAATTTTCACAAGTTCTAAGAATGAATTGGTGAAGTTTAGGAATGCATTAGTAGAGGATTATTGAATTAGCTTATACTCAATCATCAATTGCAATGCACTTGATCTAAGCACTACTGATCTTGAAACTTTTGATTTAAACAATTAATTCTCACAAATCCAAACTCAAGTAATTAGTAATTCAAAAATATAAGTTCAAATTTTTTTAATATATATGTATATATGGCAGTTAGGAACTTAAACTTTTATCTTTGGTTTTTAAATGTAACCATTTTATTTTATTTTTCATATGGAATTAGGTTATCACAAATTAAGAGGAGATTAACAAATGATCATTGTGCAATTCAAAGTTATGTTTGTTCTATATGAATTGTAGAATTTAAAATATATTTTCTTAAGCTTATTTAAAATTATCTTAAAATATATATTTTTTTAACACACAGCGTAAATATTTTGCTAGAAAGGTATATTTATGGAAGAAATATGTTCATTTTTCATCTAAATCAAAGAAGTGCTAAAGATGGCTAATTTTCAACTTTCAATATGCTATGTTACTTGATTTATAAGAAAATTAAGATCAACCCATTTCCAAGTTCTAACTGTAAATTCAATTCAAAGACTCAGAATTTCATGAACTCCCACTATAACAAAAGTTTCTAGTGAACTTTATGGCCTCAGAAGTTGCTAGTGAATTGTAGAGGACATGCTTGTGCTATAAGTAGATTTTGCATATATATACATAATTATAAAAGACAGAAATTAAAATTAAAATTGATATGTTGAAAACACTCATCTTGGGTTTCAATGCATGAACTTTGAAAACTTTATTTTGAAGGTGGAAAAACAAGACTTAAAAGAGGATAGTGGATCACTCAAGGGTCTATTCAATCACTTCTTAAAAGTTTTTTACGATGAATTTATCCACTCCAATGCACTTACTTGCGAAATCACCAAAACCCACTTTCAAGAATGATTAAACGTAATTAAGGTTATAATTCATTAAATTGAGTAAAATTAAGTAACCATAATTAGTCGCCAACTAAAAGAAAATTACATGAATTCACACCAAAAATGATATGTATGTGTGTGTTTTTTTTTTTTTTGTGTGTGTCAAACTGTTCGTATGCATACGTATGTTGAGTCAAGAAGAAATGAGATTATTGATAGAATTTGAATAATTAATATATATATATACTGTGGAAATCCATTGTACAGACAACTTTGGATTGTTCTAGCTATATAATGTGTTACCATAAATTAACATATTCTTATGACAGAAAATTAGACGAAATAATATAGAGTAATATTATCAATCTAATTGATGATAATTAATAACACACAATTAATTATTGAGAAAAAGAGCAAGAAGAATCTTCCACAATTGACATATACATACGTTACACTCCAAGAGTACTAAGAAAACATTCTCCTATATATATAGCCATAAATGTTTATATATATCCACTTGGCATATACAAGGAGTACATATATTTATGTTATAAGAGAATAATTACCATATATATATGTACTAATTAACATACAGATTTTGACTGTCATAGTTCTCCCATGATTTGCCAAAGAATTGAAAATCTCCAATTTGATGCTGCAGAAAACGATTATTTTGGGTGGTCAGAAATCTGTCTTTTATACTTAATTAAGTAATTGTCTTGCATATTGATTCTTGAAAAGTACTGTATACATATATTATATATACACACAGATATATACTTGTCTAGAACAACTACTGTATATGAACTAATTAGTAAATCTAAGCATGACAGCATTAATTTGAGCTTACCTCTTGGGAAATTCCATTGTGGTGCAGATAATTGAGATCGATGGAAGATGGACTCCAGTATTTGTCCATGATCACCAAAGATTCATCAACCATGGCAGCTTCTTGAATCCCTAAATGACCCTTTTGAGGGTTAATAATTTCTTCTTCAACTTCAGGCACTATCATCTTCGGAGAAAGATTCACATTGCTATGTCTTTGAGTACCAGATTCTTGATCACCTGCAACCTCAAAATGGTCACTCAAAGAACCTGCTGCTGCTAACTGGTTATTCATATAATTCTCTTTGGCCTGATCTTCACCACGAAGCTTCGATTCTTCGTCCAATTTTCGATTCCAAAACTTCTCCCTTGTCCTTGCCCTTGCTCTTTCCCTCGCCTTCGCCCTCAGATCCTTCGCAAGAGGGCAAAAGGCACGTTTCCGCAATTGTTTAATCTTCTTCTCTTTCGCCAAGAGACTAATATCAGTCTCTTTCGCCTTGTTTCTTTTGTGGGTGCCTGAGTTTAGGATCCCGGAGATTACTTCACACTCAGAAGTGGAAGATGCACCAGTACTGCAGCTGTAATTAGTCCTTCCAGGAAAGCTTTTCACTAGTTTCTTGATCTCGGTTCTTGCCTGAATTAGCAGCCATTCAACTGTTTTACTTGCTTTTTCGTAGCCCAACATGTCTTGGAGGCCAAAGAACTCTTTAGCAACTTCAAGGGAAAGTCTCATTCTTCGATCTCTAGGCCCTTTAGCTGTGTTGATCTTGCTGTGCCGGTCTCGCTTGCACGATCTCTTCCTGTCTGGAGTACTGATCACCTGCTTCGTGCTCTCGGTTCTGCAATCCTTGGAAGCTGAGAAGCTTCCATTGTTGAAGGAGTGATGAGTATTTTTGCTGGAATCAGCCATGTTTGAGACAGTTTCTGATGCAGTATGATCAGCCATCATTATTAAGCCGGATTGCCCATGTTGTTGCTGCTGGTTAAGTAAAATCTCATCATGGTTAGAATGACTTGGTTGAAGAAAATTGGGTTCTGGGTCTTGGAGTTCAAAATCAAAGTAGTGAATAAAAGGGGAAGGGAGCTGGAAGAAAGAAAGAAGAGGGTCATCTAATTGCTTGGAATTGGGGATGCTGATTTCACTGAGAAAAGGCTTTAAGAGAATTGACTGGTCAATTTCATAAGAGAATAGGTCAGTATTGTTAATGTCATTGTTAATGGAGATTGAGGGAAACATGATTATTTTTAAGGTAAATTGCACCAGAATTATAACCTAGAGAGCAAAGAGAGCTCTGAGAATGACACATGTAAATTTAGGCTAGCTAAAGCTCCATCTCCTGCAAGCAAAAAGATCATATATATCAACTGTTAGTGAGAAAGACATCCATGGACGGTATTTCTTTCCTCTTTACTACCAAAAACTACATACACAAACACATGGACAAGTCTATATATCTTTATAAGTCCTCGTGTGTACTACACTTGCTCAGTTATAATTAACAATATGTGCATATATATAGACGTCTGTACACTTGTTTACCTCTCTCAAAAGACTAGAGCTTGAGAAAGACAGCAGAGAGGCAACGTGTAGTGGTACTATGAGGTTTGATTAATGAACATGCATGAGAGAGGAAAAGGGAGAGAGATGATGAATATATACATATATAGATATATAAAGATATCTGAGAGGTGATCAGAAGGGTAAAGGGAAAATTTTGAGATGGAGGGGAGAGAAAGAAGGAGAATTTATTGGGAGACAAAGAGCCATCTTTGTCTTAATCTTTTGCAAGGAGCAAAAGTTGGCTCTTGTATTGATAAAAGGGAAAGACTATATAGAAGGGCATGAAATATATACGAGAGATATAGTTTGTGGGTAGTGATGAGTGGACAGGAAACACTCACTATTGTGCCACTTCACGTGATTGCAGGTGGAGAGAACATATATAGCTTTTCCCTGTCAACCTTATATCTCTTGCATGGACTCCACATATTTTATATATATATATATATATCTAAAAAAATATTCTAAATATATTCAGGAAAGGAGATTAAGAAATAGAGAATGCAGGGAAGTGGATTATATTCTGGTTTTGGGTTAGGGTTGGTTCTTGGTCCGACTTATTTTGGGAAGATTCTTACATTACCTATTTGAATATTGTGATATTTCTATTATATAAAAGATATATATTATAAATAATATATTCAACCGATCATCTCAAAAATTTAAATTAATAAATATAATTTAATAATTATTTATATTTTAACACCGCCTCACATATAAATTAATTAAATAAAAAATATGAATTATACATAAATTTATCAAATTTTGTGTGAAATTAATTTTACTAGAAACTATCAACTTTAGATTTCTAGTTCTAATACTTATTTCAAATATTAGATTTAACTGATTAAATCAAAAAGTTAAACTAATAGAAAAGGGATTAGTAATTATTTTAATATTAGTATAGTTAATTAAGTGATCTTATAGTAATTTATAAGATGTTCGCTATAAATATATGATTGTTTTATTTTAAACGTGAAAAAAAAAAAAAAAGTTACCCACTTATTAAGAAGTTCAATTTACATTTTGAAATCTAATGATTTGGATGAAAATTATTTCTAAGCTAGTAATATTAATTTGATTTTGAACTAAAGTTATCAATAATATCAAACTAGTTTGTTAGTGAGATAACTCTATATTCATTTGTTTAATTCATAATATGGAACAGCACAGTTTTATCTCTTGTGATTTAATTTTATTATCACACTCCAAAACTAAAGCACAACACTAAACTGTCAAAAATGAACTGCAAAGAACTCAAGTGATAAGGGTGAAATTGCAATTTGCACTTTAAAATAAATTATGAGCTATCTAATGAATAGAACTTCATACATGTATATGTATATATAAATACATGGGTATTTGGGTTTATATATGTAGATATATATGTATAATACATGTTATGTAGAGTTTAGAAACCTACAGGTGGCAGTGTCAAACCCTAGCAGAAAGTACAATAATTATTTCCTTCAAGGAGTGGGTGGGGGTGAGGCCTGTCATGAGAAGCAATGGCTTCTTTGACTGAAGGTGCATAATAAGGTCGCTTTCTCCAAAAAGAAAAAACCCATCACTCCCTCTCTCTCCTCCCTATCTTTATATCTATCAAAGTCTATTTCAGAAGAATGTTGTTGTTGTTGCCTTCCCATGCGTGCTTATCGGTTTAGCTTTTCTCTTAAAGCTCAAAAGAGAAAAAGCTATTTCTCTCTCTTTCTCTCTCTCTCTCTCTCTATATATATCTATCTCTCTACATATGTATGTGGGTATCTATGTAGAGAGAAAGTTGTATATATTGACACTCAAGAACACAGCATAATTGTCAAGAAAGGTTTTCTTTGCTGTTCCTATCTATATACATATAATATATATTTGTGTATGTATATATATGTACCAATAAGAGACCTATAATACCTGAAAGAACCCTACCCAATCACACCTTGTTATAACTCATAAAACCCATCTCCCTCACTTGCTATTACCAAGTAGCAAATAGTCCTTTCCACTACTTAAAAACCTACCCTTTACCCCTGCCATTTTTAGCCTCCCTTGTGCCATTTCCATTTATACATGCCGCCCCTTCTGACCCTCTCTCTTTCTCTCTCTCTCTCTTACTATCTCCAGACTTTTGTATGTATTTATGTATGTATATATTGTCTGTAGCCTGACCTCTTTAGACTGGCATAAGAAAAAGAGGACCACAAGATGATAAGGAGAGCTATGGCTAGGTTTTTCTTGGGTTGCTTTCAAGGAATAAGATAAGAGGCAATTATTTCAAAAAATAAAAAATAAAAAGAAGAAGATGATAAAATATGGATTGTTGATCAAGTGGCTTATAATTAGAGGAGCATAAACCCTAAGGCACCCACACAAAAAAAAAAAAAAAAAAAAAAAAAGGTATGGTTGTATTTAGTCTCTTCCTATAAGTGCTTTCATGTCCTTGTTAAATAACTTATTATGCTTT
The DNA here is from genome assembly GCF_000150535.2 of Carica papaya. The sequence goes on along the minus strand of NW_019014679.1, from coordinate 477,942 downwards.
GTCCTAAAAAGTCCATTTGTGCTTGACGATGACCAGAATTCCTTCATTTCTCACATATATACTTTATTCTCTTTTGCTTAATTTTCTAATTTTTAGTAACCGATCATTTTTGGACCGACTTTTATGTGCTGATAAATAAATTTCTTCTCGAACAATCTTAAGAATGTATCCTCCTCCACTGTTACAACATATTCAGAATTTTATTCTTATATGGGTACTACTTTATTCTCTCTTATTTAACTTTAGTGTTGCTTTTCTTCATCAGCTTCAATATATATTGCATGTATATTTCAGTATTACTTCTTTACTGTATAAATTCCATTTTGGTCTCTTTCTTTCTTTTTCTCATATTCAGATTCAATATATTTTGGATAGAACCGTCTCTTAAGGTTAAGGGGAATGAACCATTTCCATATCAAGCAAAGAGTTTTTGTGGCTTCGTGTAAGTACCAAATTCTTTTGTTGTGGTTGGATTTGGTTATTTTTTGCTTTCTTCGTATGTACCACATTGAGATTTTTTGAGGCATTATTTCCCAGCTTGGATTGTCCTTATCTGTTTTATTTCTTTCAATTTTTTGTCCTAAATATTATCAACCTAATAGTGATAAGAAAGAAAGTCCATCTTGCAGCTTGCTTTTCATCTTTTTGCCATGGTATTATCTCTTACGCTTATGTTTTCCAACTGTTTTTAGGGCCTACGCCAACGATACTAAGCAATTAAGCTTAATTAATTAGATTGTAGTTATTATGATATATAATCACATGAATCATGATGAACTTCCAAGCGTCAAAGACGAAATATATGTTGTAGTTTCACATGCTTCGTTGAGACATATGGCCTGTCGTTGAGGGTGTGATTCCAACATTTGAATCTCATGGGTCACAAGTGACAGATAAGTGCCCATGGAAACAACAAGTATGCTTCAACTCAATTTGCTAAGGGGATTCTAGCAATATTGTTTTCAACTCAATTCATAAATTGACTAAGAAGTTAAACATCCATATCTTTTAATAATATAAATAAAGAAAAAAAAATATTATTATAATCGCTCTAATAAAGATGGGAGAAAAAGAGTTATAACACATTAAAAAAGTTAATATTTGTTTTGTTATTCATTAGCATCTACTAATCAATGTCTTGTATTTTCTCACCCTGGTTTTGTTTTTCTTTGTGTTTTCTTGCCATTTAGACCATCTTTTTGTGTGTAAGGCTTGGGCTATGTTACGGGATCTCGATATTTTTCTTTTGCATGAATAATTATGTAATTTTTTTTATAATTAGTCTTCTTTGTTGTTCTTAACTTTTTATAGCATGCAATTCATTAATACAAACCTTGAATGTGTTTGTCTAAGGTGTGGTTATGGCACTTTGGACTGCAAATTCACACGAAATCTAGGTTGAGCTTATATGCAGGCTTACTCATCTTAGATTGAGGTCTATGTTTACAATAAGTTTTCTTGAATGATCGAAGATTCATATCAACAATCAACTTTCATCAGTCTAACCGATGACTATTTTAAGGGTAAGGCAAGTTAATGTGAGTTACTATGGTATTGACAAAAAAAAATATTTAGATATAGTCGAACTAATAGATTGTGATTTTTGATTGGGTGAAGAGTATCCTTTATAGATTTAATTTGCGTTTATGGACATCTTTAGAGGGCTTACTTTAGGGAGATCTTTTGAGCGCGTGAGGTTTGCTATGGTCTCCAGTGTTATTAAGTGGTACAATGTGTTGCTTTTGAATGGCCTACAACGGTTCTAAGTGCATGAAATATCTAGTTTGTTTAAAATCTGGTATAAAGTTCAATGGTATAGAGTATGTTTGAGGTGTTTGATTATTATTTATGTCGTTTCAAATATGATTCATGTGAGTGAAAAGAGTTCATAAAATAATTAAGAAGTTTTAATGGTTATATGTGTTTCCTTCATGTTGAATGGATATTATATACTTATTATTCTCAAGTGTCTTTCCAAAATTATGTTTAAATAAATCTTTGCATTAGTTCTATTAGTTTTTACTTTCCACTTTATGATTTTTGCCTAGCCTATGTACTACTAGAATTATTGTTTTATAATCTTTAATTTTTTATGCATATCGCTCTCAAATATTTTCATTAACTATCTTGCATATTTCTACCATTACATTGGGAAAAAAATTCATAAACATGCTATTATTTCTTTTAGCGATAGTGTCAGCTCTTCATGTGTTTTTATACTCCCACTTTGAGAGTTCCATACTTTAATTGAGTTTTAGCTTTAGGTATCTAGCATGATGTGCACTCAGTAACCTTATCATGAGTTTATTATTGCTCTTTTTTAAGTGAATGGTTCCTATATCTCCCATTGCAAATACAACACTTCTTTGTCATTAACAAGTAACTGGCAACCTAAGATAAGTAGTATGTTTTTTAAAAAAAAATTCTAACAGAACAAGATAGTTAGTAGATCAACTACGAAAACTAGAAGTTAGTAATACCTTATATTTTATATTGGTGTTGAATATTATTGTTTTGACTTTCTTAAAATCCTTGGTGTCTTTTATCTTCATAAAGGTAAGACACTCTTATTATTCAAATGAGTCTCTCTTTTATATATATATATATTCATATTTGTTTAGCTTTTCATTAGTTCCTCTTATGTCTAAATATTTTACTTACATAAGTTTTTGTCTTATAATTTGTATGTCATTGATTAGTTTTTTTCTTTTAACTCAAATTAGTATGGTCTATTTGAGGTTCATTGTTTTTTTTTTTTGTTATTGTTAATATCCTCGATAAAATGTTATATAATATTAATTTTGAAAAGAATATTGTTGTCAACCAAATTTTCTTTTTCGATCATTAAGTTGATAATTTCGAGTCTCTTATCTATTCTTAAATGTAGCCTTTAAGTTGTGTAATATTCTCTCATTTGCAATTCGTTGATGACATTATAATTTTCTAAAAATTTATACTTGAATAAATTATGAATACTAAAAAAAAATTTAAATGTTTTGCTTATATGTCATAGTTGAACATAAACTTTCTAGAAATTGTATAATTGGGTAAAAGATCTCGGACGAGAAAGATAACGGGTAAGGATTGGCACTCAAAACCTAAATCTCTTCTTGTTTGTTGTTTGGATTGCATATCTAGCTAATTGGGAAAAGATTGATTCCATAGACAAGTTTATAAGTTTATTCTATTTATTCCGTTATATAATTTATATACATATATATTAATTTACTTTCAGTTATTCAATTATTAACCGAACCAATCAAATTTATTTGACAAATTTAATTTTGATTGGCCTATAGATTCGATGAGTTTATATTAATTTTCAAAATCTTTTAATCAAATTGAGCGAATATTTTTCTCTCTAACGTTGTATACTTTTCTTACTTATGCTCTCTTACATTTTTTCTTCAATTTTCTCAATTAAAATATTCTTTTCACTTGATTCCTATTTTATTTTATATACATTATGAGTGAAACTATATTTTTTTGTCATATTTAATTTCTATTTACTACATCTACACAATATATATATATATATATATATATTCTTATTTGTTTCCTTTTGACTGATATTATAATTCTTTTTGTTAATTATTGAAGTAGTTTTTTATAGAATTCAAATGCCTGCCTTGGCCATATTGAGAAAAGATGCATGTCTCCTTCTTATCTCGAATGAAAGGAATCCAAGAGGCTTGTCAATTCCACAAGTATACCCATTTTTAATTAGATTTCCCATCAAGCTTTTTTCTTTTTTTAAATATATATATATATATATATATTTAATTTTAACCATATTTTTATTTTTCAAAGTAAATTATAACCATATATTTATTTATTTTTTCTTTTTCTTTTTTGAGGTGACACCATATACATATACATACATTTATATATATACACACACACACACTAATTTTTTGTAATTGCTAAATTTGGGAGGGACCCAAGGCCATTATTCCATGCTCCATCTAATTAAAAGTCCCTAGCAATGGATGCCAATAGAACATCCACATAAATTAACAAACATGTACTAGAAAGACTCTCCGGGGTCGTCGTTTTGTGTTTGCAATACATTCAAAACGACAGCAACTTTTTTGCATCATCATTTCATTATGTCCCAGATATTTAACCACATACATATCTTCAACAGTACGTCACATGCCCCTTTGCTAAAGTACCCAATGATAACATACATATTATATATTACTTTTTTTTTTTTCAATAAAATATATGCATATCAATTATAATATAACTTTTTATATGTATATATAAATTTAAAAACATATAAATAACATTTAAGAAATGGGAAAATAATATGTAATTCTCTTGAACGCGAATTACATATATATATGTATATATATATATACATATATTAAAAGGTATCATTTCTGCCTAACAAATTGGCGGCTAATGGGAGCGCTCAAGAAAGACATATGGTCCATTTCCTTGCATTGTCTTTTCCTTTGTTCTTTCCTTGTGATGCAGTGATACTCATGGAATATACACATATATATATATATGTATGTTAATGTAACATATATGTTTTATATATACATATATGTTTATATACGCATATATATATATATATCTGTATATGTAGGACAAGTAATTCTAAGATAGGAACAACACTGTCAATAAGCATACTACTTGAAGAAGGTGTTCATTAAAGATTCAATGTCGTCTAGTGTGTGCATTTTTGTGTGTGTGTGTGTGTGTGTGTATATATATATATACATTCACTGATTCCATGGAACAAACCTACACCACCCAAAAACAAATTATGCATATTTTTTTGCTTAGGAGATTTAAACATCATTCTTGGAAGTATGTAAATAAAAATATAGTACAGTTTTGGTTTCTATATGTAATGTATGCTAATATTATAATATCGTACACGAGTGTCCAACAAGGCTTCAGAATAGTACAATACAAACAGACATATATGTATACATAAATAATATTTTTACAGGAGTAAATAAAATTAGAAGAGCTACCTTTTTAGCATGTACACATCTTGTAAGAAAATTATTTATTTATTTATTTATTTAAAAAAAAAACTTACATTTATAAAATGGGTAATTTTTATAATTATAATAAATATTATCTTATTATTTTAATTTAGATAATTATAATCTTATTTGAATAATTAAATTTTAATGGAAAAAACGTGAGTGTAATTAATAATCATAATTGGAAGAACATTTAAAGCTTTAATCTCATATTATATAAAAATTAGCCGTTGACCAAGTCTTGATAGATTTTTACAGTGGCTTGGTGTTATTTTGTTATTAAAAAATAAATAAATAAATGCTCCTTCCACAAGTTGTGATGATCACGGGGTAAAAAGTCTTCGAGTAGGGTACACTATTTTGTAAGGTACTTGAGCACATACATACATAGGGGGAGGGGTACCTTTCAATGGTTTTCACTTCAAAGTACAATTTTTTTTTTTATTTTTTTTGCTAAAATCATAATTTACTTTTTCTACTATTTATTTTAATTTTATATTAAATTAATTTTTATATTTAAAAAAATAATAATTTAATCATTCATTGTTATTAACTGTTAACACTATAGATTAAAGTTAATGATACATTACAATTTATAATTAGTGTAATTAAAAATTAAATGTCATGTCGGATATCACATAATATATAATATGATAAAAAAATTGTACATGTATTGTTTCAAATTGATAAAAAAATAAATCAATTATATATACACATACATATATCATATACCATTCGACCGTAATCTGCACCAAAACTAGGTACTCATCAATTGTAATTTGTGTTAGACCATAAATGCTCGAGGTTTATGTGTTGAATTTTTTCAACGTGTGGTCTTAATGTGGACTTTAGTATGTGTATCGAACTGTCAATTTAATGGACTCATTTAAAAAGTGATCAAATATAGTTAAACAATATTGAATCTTTATACATCGGGTTTAAGTATGGGCTTATAATGTGCAAATACTATTTTTATAATATTCTCATTTTATGATGGGTGAAATGGAAATTGCAAAAGTTAGTCGATATAAAATACGGTTATGATCTCCAAGTTAAAAGAGTGTCATTTTATTTTTCTGAAATTTCGTCACTAGAAAAAAGTAGTTTCAAGGCGTCATATTGATTTGGAATATCTTACCATCGGACGTGAACGAATCTTCTGCGATGGATTCAGTTTCGATTCCGATTATATTTTTTTTTAATTCAATATGAGAATGCATGTTTAATTTTTACAGATTTACGGATTGGAAAATAAATATTGTTCTAATAATTGGTATCAGAGCTATTTTTCATATTGAATTTTTTGATAAAGTTTTTTTATTTTTTGTTATATAATTTTGGATTTTAGATTCAAAACTTTAGATTTTGGATTCAAAATTTTAGAGTTTGGATTCGTTTTTTGTTTAGTTAAGCAAATATATATATAAGCAGAAAATTAAGAAATATATATTAAGAAATTAAGTATTGTACATGTATATATATATATATATAGATATGACTTTTTATAACCATTCGGCCAAATTTAGTATGTAAGCAAAAACGAGTGGATGATTAGGAACACCAAAATACACAAAGGATAATTAATTGAATGATGAGGCAGTACTCCCCATGATTTCGATCCAGAGTATGCTCCTATGCACCGATTAAAGCAATGACTATCAGAAACGAAATAATCCTTTATTATTTTAGGCCACCAACTTTTTCACTTTTCTCAGAAAGAAGAATAGGAACGAAAAAAAGAGATTTTTTTTTTTTATTTTAGTCTTTCTTACATATATTTCGAGAAATCAAATTTGTGTCATAAGCCATGAACTAATAGAATGTTTAATTCTTTTTCGTAATCAAAAACAATGAGCTGAAATACTTATCGATATTTCTACAATGAGTATTTTATTAAAGGATTAAGTTATTAATTAACAAATCAAAATGAAACTTTTAAAAGGATGAGATGAATTCAAAAGCACTTTTTTATTATAATTATAGTAGACAGAATTTCATTGGTATAATTAGGGATCTTTCTATAAATTTTAATTCCATATATTCTACAACCGTATCAAGATAAATAATACTAATCCGGTCCTTAGATTTATTTGTGGCCCTCGAGGAGCCGTATGAGGCTAAAACCCCATGTACGATTTTGTAATAGCGATGGTAATAATGATGTTATCACCGACTATGATTATCTAACAGTTCAAGTACAGTTGATATAATTGAGGCGAAGTCAAAATATGGTTTTTGGAGGTGGAATTTATGGCGACAACCCATATGATTTATCATTTTTCTAATTTCCTCCCTAGTAGAATGTGAGAGGTTACCTTTTAATTTACCATAAGCAGAAGAAGAATTAGTAGCATGTTATCAAACCGAATATTCAGGTATCAAATTTGGTTTATTTTACGTTGCATCCTATTTAAATCTATTAGTTTCTTCGTTATTTGTAACAATTCTATACTTGGGTGGTTGGAATATTTCTATTCCATACATATTTGTTCCTAAGTTATTTGAAATGGATGGAATCCTTGGAACAACAATCGGTATCTTTATTACATTAGCGAAAACTTTTTTATTCTTGTTCATTTCTATCGCAACAAGATGGACTTTACCTAGGCTAAGAATGGACCAACTATAAAATCTTGGATGGAAATTTATTTTACCTATTTCTCTGGGCAAATCTATTATTAACAACTTCGTCCCAACTCCTTTCACTCTAAAGCAAAAAGTAATATGACATTGATAACTTGGTTCAAACAAGAGAAAGAAACAAAGATAAAATTATTTTATTTATAGATATTTACGATATGTTCCCTATGGTAACTGGGTTCATGAATTATGGTCAACAAACAATACGAGCCACAAGGTACATTGGGCAGGGTTTCATAATTACCTTATCCCACACAAATCGTTTACATGTAAGTTTACCTGTAACTATTCAATATCCTTATGAAAATTTAATAACATCGGAGCGTTTCCGTGGTCGAATCCATTTTGAATTCGGTAAATGCATTGCTTATGAAGTATTTGTTCGGATATGCCCTATAAATCTGCCTGTTGTTGATTGGAAATTTGAAACTGATATTTGAAATAAACGATTGCTTAATTACAGTATTAATTTCAGAATTTGTATATTTTGTGGTAACTATGTTGAGTATTGTCCAACAAATTGTTTATCAATAATTGAAAAATATGAACTTTCCACTTATGATCGTCACAAATTGAATTATAATCAAATTGCTTTAGTCGTTTACCAATGTCAGTAATTTGACGATTATACAATTCGAACTATTTTGAATTCGCCTCAAGAAAAAATGGGTTAATCTCTTAATTTCATTAAAGAGTCATTTTAATTACTAAGTTCGTTTTTGGTTTAAAGAAAATAATGAGGTCTTTCTCTTTGCTTGG
>NW_019014679.1:382805-402687 GCF_000150535.2 Carica papaya | reverse complement strand
TATAATATGTGTCAGGTCATACTGATACTTTTGCAATGTTGAAACGTGAAACATATCATGCATCCCCACATACCTCGAACACCAGATCCCCCCCTTCTATTATCTACATACCCCTTTTGTATACTCTGGACTGCTTACAAGTTCTTTCTTATTATTGATATCTTAGCAGTTGTCTCCTCCACTAGCTCTGGACCCAACAATTGTCTTTCCCCTACTTTATCTTAACAAACCGGCGACCTGCAGGGTCTACCATAAAGAGCCTCATAAGGGGTTATCCAAGACTAGTATGATAATTATTATTGTAAGCGAACTCTATCAATAGTAGCATCTCTTCCCAATTCTTACCCACATCCAAAACACATGCTTGTAACATATCTTCCAACACCTATATAGTTCTTTCGGATTGTCCATTTGTTTGGGGATAAAAAACAGCATTAAAATTCATGAAAGGTTTTCATTTACTGCATGAATATAAAATGAATAGACGTCCTGTACAATCTCTTAAACATTCAGTTTTTTAATTACTTGTTTCCCCTATGTGGGATCCCCGCCCCCCCAAGGTTGGGACTTTCATTTCTCCTTTAGTCTTACTACATCTGCAAATGATATATAATGAGTACAATGTAGCGCAGTAAAATAAATTCAAACTCAAATATGGCATGAAAATACATTTAAACATCTAATCTAACATTACACCTATTCCTCATCCTCATAACCCTCTCGCCACACCCTCTCTCTCTAATCCTACACTACCCATACACGTGTACCTCCACTACCTACCTTGCCTTCAACCACCAAACACTCTACCGGTCCTAGTTCGGCCACACAAGCCACTCATCAGCTTCAATCTAGCCACACACGCACCCCAGCCTTTCAGCCACACACACATACCTCCTCGACCTTGGTTAGCCATACACACACACTCTATTTTTGCCACCCCACCACCAGCTTCACTCAACCACACACACTGACCTTTCCTCGGCCACACATGCGCACATACTAGCAATATATAGCCACACACGCACCCCAACCCCATTTGGCCACCAATACAATAGCTGTTAATTGCCACACACCTACACCAGCCTTTTCTTGGCCACACATATTGGCAGTACACTGTCACTCACACAATTGGCCATCTCTTGGCCACATACTCCGACCGTCCCTGGCCATACATACGCACGCATCGGCCTACTACTTGCCACAAACACATACATACAAATACCATATATACATACCACACTACTCCACACTAATAACATTGCACAAAATACACCATACACGCTTGTAAATGCAGGTACCAAAATCGGCACCACAACCTCCCACTCTGCCACTGCCAACATCGACACTTCAACATTCATCTCCTCAAGTTTGGTACCTCGGTACCTCACCAGCAAAATCGCCACCGATTTCTCATAAATCCTTGGCCTAACTCCATTTTGGCCGATTTTCTTCCCTCTCCCTCCCTTACACTCAGCTCACTATCCATTTCACACATTCTTACCTCATTCCGTTCGGAACTCATCTATATTGATAACATACATAGAAATCCAATCTTTATATCACCATAACAATATATGAGTATAAGAATCTATTCACCTCTAGCTTCCATCTCCTCCTAACTCGGTAAAATCCATTCTAGGCCATCGATTCCCTTTTTCCTATTAAATGCCAAATTTTTCTTCTTTTTTTATTTTTTTTCTTTATCGGGGTGTTACATACTTTCCCCCTAAAAAAAAATTTGATCCTCCAAATTTGCAGTAGCCAGGATTCGGAGTATCTTGATCCATTTCGAAGCTCCCTGTTCAACCTAATATGTCATTATAATATTATCACCAATGGAATGCCTTTAGTTTGTAACTTTTCTTTTCTAACTCACATAAATAAAACTTTATTGCTAATAGTGTGTTTTTGCTGAAGGAATCATAGAATAATCTTATCAGAATTGTTTTTATTTTAGTTATCTTATTCTTTTCAAGAGTAGGAGTTACACATTTTTATTATTATTATTATTATTATTATCATCTATAAACTACTAGAATTTGGTTGGGTTCGATCATTACTAATTGTCGTATCATATTTTAAAAAAATATTGTTCCAAGAATGTTGATCTGTGGTATCCTGATCGAAAATCGCTCTTGTAAGATGTTCATATTTTGTTTGTTTTATTTTTGTTTTACTTTGTTTTTATTTTTATTTTTATTTTTATTTATTTAAAAAGACTATTCATACAAGGCCAAGATACGGCTTGGAGTCATATATAGGGAACTCTTAGTCCTGTCACCTTAAAAGCATGACCCGATACTATAGTTTACTCTAATTCGGTACTAGTTTATCGAGACATGACTTTCTAGTTTCCCACAAAAACTTCTTCTGGGTACTAACATGGATTTGGTTCGAATAATTCATTCCTTTTTAGAATCAAGTCCTTTGGCTTCACTAGATACAATGGTCATCCCTTATCTTACTTGTTAACCTTAGTATCATTTCACACTTACAATCTATCCATACCACTCACATTATCTTAGTGGATTCTTTCGCTGGCTCCCGAAATTAAATGTTGGTGGATTTTGGGAAGTGGGTATTTGTGTTATCAAAATTCTTCCTTCTTATTCAACAGTTTGGTATAGGGGCAATTTACTCCCCTTAGTTGATTCTTATTAATTTCAAACTCATCAAGGTTGATTATCTTAGGCGGCTCAATCCATATCTATTAATATTTGAATTTTAAAAATTAGGAGACCTATGACCATGGCCCTTGACAATTGTACAAAGACCTCAATAGTATGTTTCCACTTTCCTCTTCCTTTATTAATTAGGGATTTTTTTTTTTTGTTTTTGGGATTTGAGGTTCCAAAGAAGTTTATTTGTACGTGCTATATGCGACGGTGGTTAAGTCTTATTCAACTTTCTCGAACTGGTTTAGAGTAAAGTCATATCTTCATGATTCCTACATCCAGTCCTACCTCCATCTCCTACCCCTATTACCTTCACACATAGATCCTTTAGCTCGTAAATTACCTTTTCATACAATATGTCTTAAAATTTGTATTATCTAGCTTCCTAACTCTCACAAAGTCTTAAGTCTCACACTGTAAGGGTTATCCTAGGAATGTTTGCTCTGATACCAACTGTGACGAATCACTTCCATGTCCTACAGAACAAGGATAATATATTTCACTATCCTATATCAACGCATCATATCGAGAAAAATTCAACAAATACTGTTCAAATTCTTGCCATAAGGCAGACACAATTCTTTACAAGATATACAACCTTTAGCTAAAATCAATCTAACGAATATAAGAGAACACATGAGTGTCAACTATCATTTTAACACAGTTAATTGTAACTCTTCATATCAATTTTAATGCTACTATTCTATCTCCCTTAAGTATGGAGTCCCATGGCTAAGTATTCAAGTTCTGATTCTTGTTGCATTGCATCTGAAAATGAAGGTAATGAGTATATATAACCCAATAAGAACAATTTAGAATTTAAAACTAAAGTATGACAATTAGTTAGACTCATCCCAACATTTTATTCTATGATCCGTTTCTCTTATTTCCTACTCTCCACTCATGCTTCTCTCACATTCACACTCATTCCCATTTGCTACATATTGTCTCTAACCTCGTTCCCTACGACTAGTCGGCACAGCCCGACACCCCTCTTACTCTAACCTAATACTCCACTATAGGCCCTATCGACTAAAGCATGATTAGTTAGACTCCTCCTAACATTTTATTATACGATCCGTTTTTCTTCTTTCCTACTCACTACACCTTATCTCCACTCATGCTTCTCTCACATTCACATTCATTCCCATTTGCTACATATTGTCTCTAACCTCGTTCCCTAGGACTGGTCGGCACAGCCCGACACCCCTCTTATTCTAACATAATACTCCACTATGGGCCCTATCGATTCCTAGATACAAAACACAAACTCACCCAACACATTCGGCAATATCGCCACTCCAAATACCATAACAACCCAAACAACTAACAACCCTCATAAGTACCACCATTCAGCATGACCAGACTCAATCGTATATTTCCTTTTTCCCATATTCAAACCACCTGTTTTACACCGTACCTTTTTGTGTAAATAACGACCCTTGAAGACCACCCACACACACATGTTCTGTATCCACTGTCTCACCACAATAGTAGACACTCTCATCCAAATACATATCGACCCCTTAAGGGCCATACTCACACAGCCATCGACCTCACACAACCGTGCCTCTTCACTCTACTGACACCTCCATACACCAGCACCTGCTTCACCCCAACCATATCCTGACCACTGAGTGGCCACCTACACATGATGTGCCTCTTTACCCTATCAGCACCCTGTAGACCAGCAAATGCCCAGGCACCCACCGACCACTGAGTTGCCCTGAACACACACACACAGACGTGCCTTCTCACCACATCGACACCCTAAAATCCTTAAGTGTCGGCCAAAGGCCTCGCAAACACACATACCTGAACTAGTAAGTGTCGGCCAACAGATGACCTCATCCCTGTCTGTCTCCTTCACCTCTCGATTTGATCAGTTCTACTCATTCTTAGCAGTCTGCTCTCCCTACACAACCTAACTGACTTCACCTATAACCTTTTCTAATCCTCCTCCTTATGTACTCATTGAAATCCCTAAGTATTGGCCTGCTAGAACTCCCCTCTATCCCTACGACTCACAAATGTATCACCTTCTTCCTTGTTTACTACTCCCAAACACGATTCCACCTCAAAGCACCTCCTTAATCCATATTCCCTATACTTATAACCATAGGTTAACCTGCAATGCAAAATTCAAGATACCTTGCCATAAATCAGTTTTGAAACTCCAAATTCTTCTTACCTCTTGCTTTCATACTCTTTTCTCTCACCAAATCTACCGCGACCTCACCTGTTCTAGAAACTTCTGATCAATCGCCTCCCGCACTCGCCTCCGATCACTCGCCTCTCGCAATTATCTCCCTCTCTCTTTCTCGCACTCTTTGTTTTCTTCATTTCCCTTCTTTCCCACTTTCTTTCCTCTATACGCCCGACGCCTTTTTTGTACCCCACCCAACTTCCCATCCCAACCATTGATTATACTCATCCCATCCCAACCGTCTATCCTACTCCCTTATATATCTAGGCTATTACATTCATCTTATAATAATTTATTTTTAAAATATTATAGTTTATTAAAATTTAAATAAATTACATAATTTAAAAATTCAAAATATTACAATCTTCAAAAATAATCAATCATGAATTTAACTTACCACTAAAATAATTTTGACCATATTGCATATGATATTAACATATAAACTAAATATTTTCTATGACTTCTTCTGATATAAATTTATATTTTGTTCACAATAAAGTAACAAAATATTATTGGTTCACTACGATGTGAAATTTTTATTATTTAACATAAAATTATTAATTCTTAATTAATATACATACCTGTTTAATCTTGTAAACACGTAGACAATATTAAAAAATTACATAGACAAAAATAAAAAAATAATTATGTTTATGTCAAGTAATAAAAAATACCAGAGTCTATTAAACTGTGAAAAAAAAAAATTACGGCAGTAAAAATAAAATTAAGAAAAAACAAAACAGTAATTTACTGGAAAGATAGGCCCTCCTAAACAGTACAGCAAATAAAAGAGAAGAATGATGAGGCCCACGAAAGGTTTGTACTCAAAAGGCTCATCCAAATACACAGTAAAAGTCATTTAACCAAAGCCACGTCAGCCACTGATGATGCGTCAATTATGGGCAGGGGAGCTAAAAGTTGGTGGGACCCATGTCCTGATGATCACATAATCAGACAAAAAATGTGGGGTCAAGGATTAGATTCCACGTGAGTAATGCTGTGGTCGGTCACATAATAGCTTGGTCAATATTTGGGTTTACTTTATTTTATTTTATTTCTTAATTTTTTATATTGTCTCTAACCTTTATTTTATTTTTTAATTCATTCATTTAGCTAATATTTTTAATTCAAATAAAAAATTATATTTTTTCCAGAAAAAAGTAAATAATATTTTTTAAAATTCGTTAATTATTTTAAAATTAAATTAATAATTCATACTAAAATTAAGAAATAAATATATTTTAAATACATTGACAAGCGATAATAAATATCAGACGTGACAATGTTATCCATGACCCCAACATTTCATCATGGTCAATGTGGAGTATAAATGGTATGACATCTACCAAAATTATTTTAAAAAATCAAATATAGATTACAAAGCAATATCTTCACGAGGATTGTTCTGTATACTTTACATATTAGAGAGCAATATATATATATATATATATATATTATATCAAATTTAATATTTGTTTTTTTCTTCGCGTGAGTGGCAATAGTGCATAAATGTATATTATATGATTATGTAACATTAGTTGGTCACGTCGTTGAGAGATGATACATGGAACCAAATAGATACCGCGTGAGGTAGAGATGTACACGAGTGACGGGAGGGATTTCCAATCAGAGTTTTTTTTTTTTTTTAATGTGAAAAATAGTTTATATAATTATTATAAGAAAGAAAAATTTAGGTTTATTTATTATTAATTATTAATTTATCAAGGACGAAAGGTAGAAATTAGAAAATTCACAAAAAAAAAAAAATTTGTAATTTTACATTAAAAAAAATTGATATTTGGACTTGAATTATAAAAAATATCGTGCTTATTAATCGATAAATATATCGAAATTAACTTAATCTTTTGTTAAATATAATTTTTAATAAATTAATTATTTTTTATTAAATTATCGGTTAGTGATTAAATGGGTTTGTTTAATTTAATTTTAATAATAGTAACGTTACGAATGATTAGAATAATATAATTTATTTTTACGAAATTTGGAATGCATTGTTGTAATTCTACATGTATTTCTATATCATATGAATATTTCTTGCTATGTTAATATAATTCTAAAAATTTATAGATGAATTTCATGATTATTTTTTGTATTTGTTCAACATGGCCAAGGAGAGGGAAAACATATATTTTATATATGTTTGTTTTGGTAATAATTACAAAAATCTTATAAGTACTTATTTATGAAGAAAAGGAGGTGCAAGCAAATTTTTTATGCTTCATAATTGAGATAAATCCAATAATCACTCCTCTAATTAAGATAATATAATAAAAATTACAATATCGATAATATTATATTCTTGATTTTGATTTATTAAGATTTTGATCTAAATAAATTTAAAAAATATTAAAAAATTTACTTGTGTACTTAAAAGTCGCAGATATTACTTAAATTTCATTTCTTTAATTCACCGTAATTCATGAGGTAGAAAAATATCACGTGATCTATTAAGTCAAGTATAAATTATAATTATTTTAATTAAAAAATAACAAAACTCTCCCTACAAAAAAATTAAAAAGAAAATTGATATCACAAAATTTAATATGAAATTATATTAGTACATTCAAAATTTGATGATAGAATTTAAAATGCATTTTTCAATTTCACATTGAATGCCATCCCAATACAATTTTTACAATCTTCTAATTAAACTTATAAATGAATTTTCAGAAAATTATTATAATTATTTCAAACATAACCTAAAAAAATTATATGAAGTATATGATGTATTCTCTCTCTACACACGTGTACATGTGAATATGTATGTCTATATATACATATATGTACCCATATATCAACCATGGTGGTGTATAAAGCTCCTCTCAATTCCTTATTTTGAATGCTAACTCAAGTTATACCAAACACAAAACCTACATTAGTATTCTTGAGGTTGCAGTGATCCGAAAGTCTGATAAAAACATCGAACATATTAGTAAGTATCACACGTCTTACCATCTACCTCCCAACAGATCAAGAAAAGAAAACCCTTTACAAGATGTTCAGTCACACGGCTATTTTTGAATGTAAGCAACAAAGATGAGAAGAGATCAGAAAGAAAAAAGAAATCAGATCCGGGAAAAAAAAAAAAGCTGCACGTATATACACGCATAAACAGAAACAAAAACACAAACACAAACACACACACACACACATACATACATATATATCCAGAAGCAAAGTGATCTCATATCAGATATAATAATAGGAAGAAGTAAGCATAGGATCAGTTTTTGGGTTTTGAAAGAGGTTATTGTTATACATAATATGCTGATCCAAAGGATGATAAAAGCATTATCACAAAAACAATCTAAATCAACCTTACAATCATGTGTGTAATTGATAAATTATGAGAAAAACTAAGTACATGTTAGGCAGAAAAACAAAGGAAGATTCAACCCTTTAATGTGCCAGAGTCAGATTTCAGAATTGAAGAAAACATAAAAACCACCACCATTATGAAGATCAGCTACCTCACTACAAAACAAAAAAGAGAGGAGATGATGATCAAACCCATTAAAAGATTGCTATTCAAGAGATAAGAAATGAACAAAAACACGATCATGATCATGATCAATCATCAATATTAAATTGGCTATACAAATTTTGAAGTAGCATTGAGTAAAGAAGATTTGACTAGAAAACATATGTAATATTATCAAACACAAAATATAAAATAATAAATGGCAAAGAGGTGGTATAGCATACAAGAGAAGAATTAGAAGAAGAAAAATCCAATAAGTAGTCCTCTTCTTCTTCCTCCTCCTTATGATCAGTCTTGCCAACAAAGAAGCATAACAACACATCTTCTTATTATGTAAAGCCTGCCTCTTTCTTCTCTAAGGAACCCACCAAGCCCTTTGAAAGAAAGCTTTCTCTTTGGCACTCTAATTGAAGTAGGAACACTTTTCATCTCCATGAATATATATATATATCTTATTTTTCTAAATTCTGGTTCTGAATTAAGGAAAAAGAAAGGGTTGTCCCCCTATTTTCTGAGGTTTTTGTTTTTTGTTTTTTTTTTTCGTTTGTTTTTCTGAGTATTGTGGGGTTTTAAAGGGTTTGTGAAGTTCTGAGGAAAGTGAGCCGTGGAGTGAGAGAAGAATGGATCATTTTTGGGGATTGGGGTGTGTTTGACAGTAATGATTGAGAATTGAATGGAAAAGCAAGGAGGGTGAGAAAGGGTTCTTATAGGGGAAAAAGGTCATGAGCCATGAGGGGATGATCCACAGACTCCTTAGCTGAAGGGTCCCAGTACTCGAAAAGAAAAAGGAATAGGAAAGAAAAATGGGTGATGGAGAGGGATATGTATAGTGTATCCACACCAGTCATTGCACTTTGGGACCCAATTCACTGGCAATCAATATTCTTACAGAATTATTTTGGAATGTATTTTTGGAACCAATTGTTTTTTTTTTTTTTCTTTTCTCTCTTTGATATGGGCAAGGGGAAGTACCTTTTTCTAGTCCATTTTGTAATCCTATACATTCTGTGGGTGCTCTTTCCTTCTCCTTCTCTTTAAGTTTTATTATAAATTTCTGAAAATTTCAATATTATTTTAGGATTTCTAAAATTCATTTATGTGGATGTACTGAAAAAAAAAAAAAAGTACTTATAAAATGTGGGGGAATCTTCCCCAATTGGAAATTTTGAACCAAGGCAAGGGAAGTTGTCATGCCTTTTACATAATATGCCAAACACCAATCGAAAAAGTAAAAACAGTGTATACATATGTTTAATTTTCTTTTTTCAAAAGTAAGGAACAGCCAATGAGTAAATTTTCCACAACCTTTCTCCAAACAAATTTAACTAATAGACTTGATCTAGAAATCAAATCTTGTTTCAAGGTATTTAAATTTTCATTATTTATAAGGATATATCACTCTATTTACTACACATTTTAAATATTTTGAAGTGAAGTATTTTCATTGAATAACATGATAAAAGATCATATTAAATGTATATCAAAAGATAAGATTATCAGAAAACAACAACTCATCTCCTACCATGTCAATACTCAGCCTGCAAATCTTTTTTAAATCTCCATATGTATTTTTTCTCTTACACCCTTCTTCTCCTCCATGAGATGTGCACCATCCACCAATAAACAACTAGACAATAAGATCATAGGCCCCAAACATATAACTCTCTCTCTCTCTCTCTCTCTATATATATATATATATATATATATATCTCTTTCTTTTCTCTTGATCACCAGAATGAGAGAAGTTTCAAACCGTGTTATGTAATGGGTGCATATAATTATAGAAAAGACATAGGCTAAAGAGGTACGGATATGATGTGGGCAAGGGTACACGTGAACATCACGAGACAGACATGGTGTGTGTCTGTGACATGGAAGACAACCTTAGTTTACCATATATATTTTGCTTTCGTTTCAACCACATTTCTCATTTGCTCATACCATTACCTCTTACTTCTGTTGGTGTTGGGTCCTCGTTGCTTTTCTTTTCTGTTCTGTTCTACTCATTTGTTTGGGGCAAGAATGTATAGGCTAATTCTGTTCTTGACAAGTCTACAAAGGTTTGCTAATTAATAATGATTTTGACTGAACATGATCTTGGATGTGATAAACTAATCACACTTCTACTGTGTCTTACCTTTCCTATTAACGTTTTCTCTCTCAAGTTTCATCTACTAAAGCTACTTTGCTTTAGAATATAAATATGTTCTATTTAAAATTACATTTTTATCCTTTATTACACCCAAATTATGATTTTAAAAAATGAATTATATAATATATAATATATAATTAATGAAAAATTAAAATTTATTTTTATCGTATATTTTAAATAAATAATTATTATATATATTTTATTATGTTCCGACGCTCGATATGAGGCGCGATTCTTGTTCATGTTATTTCATTCAGTTGGTCCATAAAATATGTACATGCATAGATTAAAAAAATATAATACAATCTAACATCTTATGTGATATGTACAGTAACTATATATACAAAACATGATGTCAGAATTTAAAATTTTAGATAACAAAATAAAATTTCTCAAATATACACAAAATATACAAAAACAAGAACCTTTTTACAAGTTCTACTCGTCTGGCAATAGTGCTATCTCTTCATTCTCCTATGAAAAGTATTAGGGTGAAATTTAATGAGATTTACTAATTCAATAAGTATTTCTATTCTCTCAACACAAATAAAATTTCATGCAAAACACATAATACGAGACAAATACAATAGTGATGTTTCAATGCAAAATTCATTTATTATTTTTATCACTTCACATTTTTCTGATCGAATTTCTAAATTCTCTTGAATATCATATACGATTCTCAAATATATATCCACATACTCTTGAAAGAACATAGATATACTCGAATATCATTTATCATCTCGAAACATAATCACATACATACGAAAGATCACATATACACTCGAAATGTCATTTCTAAGATTCTATCGCGCGATGTCGTTTATGTCTTCATTGAGAAAAGACGAAATTGATCTCTTCATCGCGTAAATAACACACATACAAATCTTACAATGGCCACAACACATACGTTTGTTAGGTGATCTACACTCACAAATGTCTATCCACGTATGAATTAAGTTTCAGACTCTATCCATGTGCAGGTTCATCATGTTCACTGAACTTCAGCCACACACACACATTCTCCTCATTGATTCAGACTAGACGAGAAGGTATTCAGAGTCCCTACCCTATTCACTCTTACCTTCTCAATCCAAAATTCTTATCTACTTACCTCTTATTCTGTTTTTCTCGGAATTTTATTTAATTGATCATTTCACAACCTCAATTATGAAATGAATGCACTTTTCAAAATTCAAACTCGATTGAGATTTAAAAATACTTACACTCCTACATGTCTTTCCGGATCCACTTGAATGTCTAAATTTTTCTGTACCCACGACATAAATTAATTAAAATACTTCGAAATACTAAAAATTAATTTAATCAAATTATGGGTTCTAATGACTCCCAACAGAATACCCAAAATTTTCGGGATCCCTACCTGGGAAACCTTTCAGCTCCTTATTTCGCGAATCAGATTTTCATTTTTTAATGAAGACTTTTAGCTTTTTGAACGGTGAATCGAATTTTCATTTTTTGATAAAGACTTTTCATCTTCCTGAACGGCGAATCGTAATTCCAAAAGGTGATTACGACCTCTATTCCTGTGGAAGACCTTTCGACTTCCATGATGGGTGAGTTTTCCTCATTCTCGAGGAAACTTCCTTGGTTCCTGCGCGGGTGGGTGGCCCGGCCAACTCGCGCGGCCAGCCCAACATCGTCCCACTCTATCGTCAGTCAAACCACCACTAAAACCTCATAAACAAATAATTTTACCTTCGGTGCGAGCGATTAGCCTCGGCTTGGCTCCCAGTCGCCTCCTCCCAGTCACCTCACGGTCCTTTAGCCCCAAAACTTGCACACACACACATAAACGCTCGTTTAGTCAAAAGCACAAACCGAAAGAAAAAAAAAGAACGCACCTAGCTCGGCTGCAATGCTCAAAAACTCGAACATCCTCGATATTTGTTATCACACGACGTCTCGGGTCGTTTCCTTTTCCTCCTTTCTTTCTACTCAGTTTACATCGTTCTCCCACCTCCGCCTCTCTCTTTCTCACTCGGCCACTCCTTTCTTCTCTTCTCTTCCTTTTTTTTCTTCTTTCCCTTCTTCTTTTCCAGCCTCCATCTTCCTTTCCGCTCATTCTTTCTTCTTCTCGGCTCCCACGCATGACAATCTCTTCTCTTCCCTCTTCTACTCAGCCACTCTTTTTTTTTCCTTCATTTTCTCCTTCTCTGGCCTCCCTCTTCCTTTCCTCTCTTTCTTTCTTCTCTCTTCGCTTCTCCGCGCGACCCCCTCTTCTTCCTTCTCTCCCTGATCGCTCCTCTCTCTTCTTCCTCTCCCTTTTTTGGCTACTTTTCAAAATAAAGAGAAACCCTAAATTTTTTTCTTTTTATACCCCTTCGCCCCGACCGTTAGATCTCGCTAGCTCGATTTGGGTCATCCGTTCTCTATTAAATCTCAATCATTTGATCTTTTCAGACAGTTCGATTTGGATCGTCTGTTTCTTATTTTTTTTGCCTCCTTCCACTTCTACTTATTTATACTTTTACCCCCATTTTTTCTCATTTATTTCATTTAAGTTCTAATTCTAATTTTATTTATTTATTTATTATTATTGTTTTTTATTTACATTTCTTCTCTTTTTTTTCCTTAGGTGGATAGTACAATTCTCTCATCCTTATAAAAATTTGATCCTCCAAATTGACATGTCTCTACAATAAGTGAGAAAATCGAGCTCATATCGAATCTTCAGTTTCCCAAGTAGCTTCTGCTGACGAATGGTGTCATCGGAGTACCTTAACCATCAGAATAGTCTTATTCCTCAATACTCGCTCCTGTTTGTCCAATTTTTCTATGGGCATTTCCTGATATGACATATCTTCTTTAATAGGAATCTTTTCCTATTAGATTATATGCAATGGATCATGATGGTATTTACACAACATGAACACATGAAATACATCATGAACATTAGCCAAATTTGGTGGCAATGTCAATCAATAAGCAGTAGATCCAATTCTCTCCAATATTTTGAATGGTCCAACGAACTGATGGCTCAATTTGTCTTTATTTCAAAATCTCATAAGGCCCTTCATTGGTGATACTTTTAAGAATACATGATCCGCTGTTTCAAACTCTAAACCCCTTCTACGGTTATCTGCATAACTCTTCTGTCTGCTTTGGGTAGTTTGAAGGTTTTTCTTAATTATGACAATCTTAGAGGTAGTTTCTTCAATTAATTTGGGTCCAATTAATTTTTTATCCCCAATTTCTTTCTAACATACAGGAGATCTACAGGGCCTGCCATATAGTGTTTTATATGGAACTGCACTAATAATGGACTGATAGCCATTGTTATAAGTATATTCAATTAATGGTAGATGGTCGTCCCAATTTTCTCTCATTTCTAGTGCACAAGCCCTAAGCATATCTTCTAATGTCTAAATGGTTCTTTTTGTTTGACCATTCATTTGTGGGTGAAATACTGTGCTGAATGATAAAGTGGTGCCTAAGTACTGTTGAAGACTTGTCCAAAATCTGAAGGTAAAACGAGCATCTCGATCTGAAACTATTGATACTGGGATTTCATGAAGTTTAATAACTTCCGTAATATATAATTTGATATGTTTATCTAGAGAATCTGTAGCTTTCATTAGTAGAAATTTGGTTGATTTTGTTAATTGGTCCACTATCACCCAAATAATATCATGATTCAGTCTAGTCCTAGGCAAACCCATCACAAAGTTCATAGTGATGTGTTCCTACTTCCACTTTGGAATTAGTAGAGGTCGGAGTAATCCCCCTAACTTTTGGTGTTCGATTTTAATAATCTAATATGTGAGACATTTACCAACAAATTTAGATATATTTTTCTTCATCCTATTCCACAAATACCGGAGTCATAAATTTCGATATATTTTGGTGATGCTTGGGTGTATGGTAAATCCAGAATTATGTGTTTCCTCTAATATGAGTCTCTTTAGGTGAGGGTTATCAGGAATGTATAACCTTCCTCTGAATCGAAGCAAACCATCATCATGAACTTTGAATGACGGTTTTAAACTCAGTTCAGCTTCTTTCTTCAAGGTTCCTATATCAGTGTCAATTTCTTAAACATCTTTAATTTTTCGAATCAATACTTGCTCAATTCTCAAACTAGCTATGTTCATTCTTCGTTCATGAGCCACCATATTGAAGAATCAAGAGTCTTACATTCAGAAGCTACTAATTTTGCAATCATGCTGGAGATGTTGTGACTCAGTGTATCAGCCACCACATTTCCTTTCCCTGGATGGTAGGATATAGTCTTTAAGAAGATCCATCCATCTACTACGTTGATGCATGTTCAGTTCTCTTTGCGTGAAGAGATGTTTAAGATTCTTGTGATTAGTATAGATCTCAAACGTCTCTCCATACTGATAATGATGCCAGATCTTAAGGGCATGAATAATTGCAGCTAATTTCAAATTATGGGTCGGATAATTTCGTTCATAATTCTTCAATTGTCTTGATCCGTAGGTAATGACTCTATGATTTTGCATTAACACACACCCTAAACCCTGGCCTGACGCATCAGTATATACTGTATAACCCTCTGATCCACTAGGTAGTGTTAGTATTGGAGCCGTCGCAAGTCAGTTTTTGAATTCTCTGAAATTATTTTCACAATCTGGGATCCATTTAAACTTAACATCCTTCTTAGTAAGCCAGGTAAGAGGGGTTACAATCTTAGAGAATCCTTTCACAAATCAAAGATAGCACCCAGCCATACCCAAAAAATTTTAAACACCCTTTACCATAGGGGGATCTTCCAATCCTATGATAAACTCAACTTTCATTGGATCCACAGATACTCTGTCTTTAGAAACTACATGACCCAAGAAAGTGATATGCTCGAACCAGAATGCACACTTACTCTATTTTGCATACAACTTTTCTTTTTTAAGAGTTTCTACAACTTGCCTTAAATGTTCAACGTGTTTTTCTCGACTCTTGGAATAAATCAATATATCATCAATGAACACAATAACAAATTGATCTAACCAAGACTCAAACATCAGATTTATCATGTCCATAAATACTGCCGAGGCATTCATTAATTCAAAAGGTAAGGCTAAGAATTCGTAATGGTTATACTTGGTTCTAAAGGCGATCTTTGAAATATCATCGGGTTTAATCTTCACTTGATAGTAATCGGATCGTAAATCAATCTTTGAAAATATTTGCACCCTTTGCAATTGATCAAATAAGTCATCAATTTTGAGCAAATGATATTTATTCTTGATAGTGACCCAATTTAGTCGTCTGTAGTCAATACACATTCGATTGGTTCTATCTTTCTTATTAGCAAATGTTACAGGAGCACCCCAAGAAAAAATACTAGGGTGAATGAATCTTTTCTCTCGTGTTAATTTCTTCTTTAATTCTTCCATTTCAGCTCTCATCAGTCTGTAAGGAGCAATAAAGATGGGTTGGGTGTCTGGTTGTAAATCAATGAAAAATTCTATTTCAAGATTCTGAAGTAAGCTTGGAAGTTCGTCAGGGAATATATCTGGATATTCACGGACCGCCAACACATCATAAAAATCAATATTCTTATCTTTATCACCTACCACGTCAACCTTTATATGTTAGGCTCAATAAATTATATAACTTAAATAACCATACTATATGGTAAATAACACTGTTCAATTACGAAGAAAAAGTTTCTTCATTACGGATATTAAATACGACCTTCTTATTACAGCAATCTAAAGTTGCGTAATGAGCTGCTAGCCAGTCCATTCTTATATTACATCAAAATTCCCCACATCTATTTTTAATTCCCTACCAGTTATCTCTATTATACAATTTTTATAGACAACATCATAAAGTAATACCTCCGCACTTGGTGTGGATATCATTAAGATATACCCTAAATAAACAGGTGTAACATCCAATCGTGGTGCAAAAATATGTGACACGAATGAGTGTGTAGAACCAGGATCTACTAATACCTTAATTATATTCTTTAAGACATGATACATACCTTGAACTACGTCTGGCTTTGCTTCAGCATCTGCTGCAGTAAGTTTGTACACTCGTCCCTGTCTTTGAGCTTTTGACTATTCCTTCATAAATGGGCAGTCACAGATCAGATGTTGTTGGCTACCACATTTGAAATAGGATCGAGTGACACGATGACATGGCTGATTACCATGATTTTTTTCATAAGTATGGCAAGTCGGTGCCTTACCAGGAGTTGATGGTGGTTTAGGAGATACCTCTGTTGCCATTCTGGGCTTCTTATCTTGTGAACTAAATCCTAGAATCTATCTTCTCAGAAGTATGGGGGTCTAGAACTGCCTGCTCTTGAGGATGAACCCTTCAGTTTACTTTCTACTATTTATGTTTTCACTAAAACCTCATCATAGATCTTCAATTCTAGAACTGCAGGAGCATATTAGATCTTTAGGCGTAGCCCTCACTCAAATTTTCTCACCCTCTGCCCTTCATCAGTCAAAATGCTGGAGCAAAACGGGTCAACTTAGTGAATCTTCATGTATATTCAACCACTAACAGGTTCCCCTAAGTGAGTTGCATGAACTCTAACCACTAACAGGTTCCCCTAAGTGAGTTGCATGAACTCTAACTCTTTATGATGTCGGAGTCGTGCGAGAAAGTACTCAGCGTTAAAAACCCCCAAAAATCTCTCCTAGGTGATGGGAATAAGTAAAGTAGTCTGTCTAAATTCCCACTAATAATCATCTTTACCCACAAGCAGGTATGTAGCTAAGATCACTTTCTATTCAAAAGTCACCCCCAAAAATTGGAATACCTTTTCAATTTTTTTCAACTATCCTTCAGCTTCAATAAAATTCTTGGTACCAGCAAATGTAGGAGGATGGAGTCTCAGATGACTGATTTTGGATTGTATGGAGCCAGTACTGGAGGAGGGCCATGTATCTCTTCTCTAGGCTGATTAACAAGCTTTTCTACCATGTGGTATAATTGGTCAATATGCTCTTGTAAGGACATCTAATCGAGAGGTTGCTCCGGTGGATTCCGTCCACGTCTCATCTTACAACCTTTCATTCAGAAAAGAATGAATTAGAATATTTCGAAATAATATTTTCTACTTCTCAATACTTTAATAGTTGCAAAATATCATATTTAAACTCTAAAATCTCATGTACTTGGGATGATTCAAGGAATGTGGGCTCTGATACCACCTGTCACACTCCGATGCTCGATATGAGGCACAATTCTTGCTCATGTCATTTCATGCAGTGGGCCCATAAAATATATACATGCATAAATCAAAAAAAATATAATACAACTTATCGCCCATATGATATATACAGTAACTATATATACAAAATATGATGTCAGAATTTAGAGTCTAATATAATAAAATAAAACTTCTCGAATATGCACAAAATATACAAAAACAATAACCTTTTTACAAGTTCGACTCATCTAGCAGCGGTGCTGTATCTTCATTCTTCTCTGAAAAATATCAGATTGAAATTTAATAAATTTTACCAACTCAATAAGTATTCATGTTCTCTCAACCCAAATAATGTAACGACCCCAGAAATTCAAAAGTAAATACATATAATAATCTGAATGTGGAAGCGCAATAAAAGATTAAGGTTAATATCCCTTACACAATAACTTAAAAGTACTAAATAATATCACGGAATAAGTTCTCTAAAAGAAGTACGAGAAATGGAAAAAATAAAGAAAACTATAAAGTATCTATCATCTACTCACCGTCTTCTTGTGGATCGGGCTCGGGAACCAGGTCTTCCTAATCTAAAATGGTTAAATAAGGAATGAGCT
Source organism: Carica papaya (assembly GCF_000150535.2). Next base: position 384,382 of record NW_019014679.1, on the reverse strand, counting down.
ACACTAGTCCAGTAAGGACATCACACATTATTACCGTCACAGAAGCAAAGATTGGTAGAAAACCGAAAATAGCCAATGGAGCATAAATTTTTAAACAAATTTATTTATCAATAATCAAACCATTTACCGTCCACTTACTGCAGTGAGATTTATGAAAAACAACCTATGAAAATAATAATATTATAAATATCATGAATTCATATATAATCTGTAACATAGCACATATCATACTTTTATATTCAAATCATCAAATAATAATTGCCCATTTTTATCAGCCTACTAGTATCCATGGGGATCCATAGGGGTCCCCGCTACAGTGAACCATTCTTCTTAACAAACTTAATTCCAGGGTCGTCCCCATACTCCGTCCGGTATGAGCGCCAAAACAATAAACCTCAATACCCCGTCCGATATGAGGGTGAAGCGGGCCGTCCCCATACCCCGTCCGGTATGAGACAACATTCACGATAGGGTTCCCTATGAACCCGATCCGTCCACCATCTCCTAGGATATCTAGTGAGACTGTCATCTTATCCATTTATCAAATCTCATCCCATTCTTATTTGTCCTTAGTCTCCGTTACAAACTCAAACATGAATACATAAACAAGTAACGTGCATCCACAAAGCAAGCATATCTTAGATTCCCAAAATCAAACAGTAGTGAAGTAAGCAGTGATACATGCATTTAAAACCATAGAATAAATAAACCAGATACCATAATGCATTTAAACTGTAAAATAAATCAAATAGGAATTGACAGAGAAATGTGTCTACTTCGGGCTCCACTAGCAACCGTAATAAATTGTACATATTTATTAAATTGTACAAAATACAGTATTATCATTTATTCAGACTCTAATTCTATGATAGGAAAGGTCCATATTTGATTTTTTTACTGCGCCTACGGGCGGTTCCTCGATTTCCTGAATTTTTCTCGGGAACTGAAACGCGCTTATGGTACCTACACATGTCCCAAATAACCCAAAAAATTAGACCCAGGGCCTACTCAGCCAATTTCAGAATTCCAGCACGACGATGCTGCCGCCGCGGGCGGCGGCGATCCGCCTCGGGTTGGCTGTTTTCAGCCGTTTCTGTCTGAATTCAGCCAAACTTGCATCGGTTCCTGTGAGAAAACACACTTAGAGCCCTCGGTAGGCCGAAAAAACATAAAAAACTGAAACTTACCGGTGGTGGGGCTCTCCGGTGCGGCGGCTCCTCCGGCTAACGTCACGGTTGGGTGTTTTGTTCTGGTCAACCTATAGAAGAAAAAACAGTGATCACAACGGTGGAAAAATCACATCGAACGGGAATCGAAAAGGACCTCATCAGAAGCAAAAATTGAGACACCCTGCGACGGCACCACTAGGCTTCGGCGGCGTTTTCTGGCCAATTAGCTGGTGCTTTCGCTCTGATTTAGCAATAGGTGGGTTTAGAATCAAATTCCAAGTAAAGAGTAGAATTTTTACCTCGTTTGGTGGCCGAAAATTGCTCCGGTACGGCGACGGGTGGCGGTGGTCGGCTCCCCGGCGCCTGGGCTGTCTTCTCCGGCAAGGGGCTCTGGCGGCTAGGGTTAGG
>NW_019014679.1:355863-382401 GCF_000150535.2 Carica papaya | reverse complement strand
TCTGGGTCGTCTGTGTGTGTTTTTTATCTGGGCCGTCAGTGCGCGCGGGAACGGATCTCAGCCATTCGATCGCGCGCACGCGGATCGCTCACGTGGCTCCCTCCCGCGTCAGCGTCTGTACCACCTAACGCGTCCTGGTTGGCTGGGACTGCTGACTGGGCAGCTGACGTGGCACAACTTTTTTAAATTACGTTTTGACCTCCGGTTTCCGATTTTTCTTTCAAAATTATCTCCATAACCCAAATTTTCACCCATTTTTCCCAATATTATTTTCAATTAAATCCCTAAATAATTTTTACTCCTTTTTATTATTATTATTTCTATTAAAATAAATTAAATTAAATTAAATTCAATATAAAATTACATAAAAAATAATTATATTCATACAATAATAATTAATAAAAGAAAAAAAAAGGGTTGGGTGTTACAAATAAAATTTCATGCTAAACACACAGTACGAGACAAATGCAATAATGATGTTTTAATGCAAAATTGATTTATTATTTTCACTACTTCACATGTTTCTGATCGAGTTTCTGAATTCTCTCAAATATTATATACAATCCTCAAATGTATATCCACATACTCTCAAAATAATATAGATACACTCGAATATCATTCATCATCTCAAAATATAATCATATGTATGCTTAAAAGGTCATTTCTAAGGTTTCATCACACGATGTCATTTATATCTTCATTAAGAAAAGGCAAAATGGATCCATTCATCGTATGGATAACACATAAATACAAATCTTACAATGGCCACAACAAGTACATTTGGTAGGTGACCCACACTCACAAATGTCTATTCACGTCTGAATTAGGTTTTAGACTCTATCTATGTGCAGATTCACCATGCTCGTTGAACTTCAGCCATACACACACACTTCCCTCATCGATTTAGAATAAACAAGAAGGTATTCAGAGTCCCTACCCTATTCACTCCTACCCTCTCAATCCAAAATTCTTTTCTACTTACCTCTTATTCCGTTTTTCTCTTAATTTTATTTAATTGATCATTTCACAACCTTAATTATTTTTTTTCCTTTCTATTTTTACCTTTTTATTCTTTTTTTTTCTTTTTCAAATTTTCACTTAATTGGGACTTTTCTTAATTTTTATTTTCGTATTTCATCAGTCCAAATAACTCTCAGTCCATTGGGTCTGCTTTCTAGTTTCGTCTCCTCATAAGGTTCTAATCGTTTAGGTTTACTGATCATAGTTTAGGTTTTATTTTTTTATCAAAAATTGGGTCAATATCCGTTCAAACTTCAAAATTAAGTATTTTTATGAAATGAATGCACTTTTTGAAATTCAAACCTAGTTGAGATATAGAAATACTTACACTTTTACGCATCTTCCTGGATCTGCCTGAATGTCCAAATTTTTCTGTACTCACGACATAAATTAATTAAAATACTTCGAAATACTAAAAATTAATTTAATCAAGTTACGGGTTTCAATGACACCCCCAACAGAATACCCAAAATTTTCAGGATCCGTACTCGGAAAACCTTTCGGCTCCTCGTTCGGTGAATCAGCTTTTTGTTTTTTGAAGAAGACTTTTTAGCTTCCCGAACGAAAAATTAAAATCCTAAAAGGTGATTGCAACCTCTATTCTCGCGGAAGACCCTTTAGCTTCCACAGTGGGTGAGGTTTACCCATTCCCAAGGAAACCTCTTCGGTTCCTGTGTGGGTGGGTGTCCTAGTCAAGCTTGCGCGGCCAGCCCGACACCGTCCCGCTCCACTGCTGCTCAAACCACCACCAAAACCTCAAAAGTAAACAACTTTACCTTCAATGTGAGCGGTTCGGTTTCGACTTGGCTCCCAATCGCCTCCTCTCGGTCACCCTTCAGTCCTTTAGCTCCCAAACCTGCACACACACACAAACATGAATACCCATTTGGTCAAAAGCATAAATTGAAAGAAAAAAAGGAATGTACCTAGCTCAGGTGCAGTGCTCGAAAACCCAAACAGCCTCGGTCTCTGCCATCACACAGTGTCTCGGGCCATTTTTTCTTCCTCCTTCTTCCTTTCAACTCAGTTTGCACTGTTCTCCCACCTCCACCTCTCTCTTCTTCCCTTTTCTTCCCTTGCAACGGCCGTTCTCGGCTCCCCCTTCTCTTTCTTGCTCGACCACTCCTCTCTTATCTTCTCTTCCTTTTTTTTTCTTTCTTTCCCTTCTTCTTTTCTAGCCTCCCTCTTCCTTTCCTCTCTTTCTTTCTTCTTTTCGGCTCCCCCACGCGATAGTCTCCTCTATTCCCTCTTCCACTTGGCCACTCTTTTTTTTCTCCTTCCTTTTCTCTTTCTCCGGCCTCCCTCTTCCTTTCTTCTCCTTCTTTCTTCTCTCTCGGCTTCCCCGCGTAACCCCCTCTTCTTCCTTCTCTCCCCGATCGCTCCTCTCTCTTCTCCTTCTCTCTTTTTCGGCTACTTTTCAAAATGAAGAGAAACCCTAAAATTTTTTCTTTTTATATCCATTCGCCTCGACTGTTAAATCTCACTAGCTCGATCTAGGTCGTCCATTTTCTATTAAATCCCAATCATTTGATCTTCTCATACGGTTTGATCAGGACCGTCCGTTCCCTATTTATTTTTGCTCTATTTCACTTCCACTTATTTATACTTTTATCCCTTTTTTTTTTCCCTCATTTGTTCCATTTAAGTCCAAATTCTAATTTTTTTATATTATTTTTTTACTTACATTTCTTCTCTTTTTTTTCTTAAGTGGATATCATATATTATGACATTAATTTTATTTTTATATTTTAAAATTTGAATGAATAATATTTAAAATTTTGTCAATATATAATATATAATTATAATTAATATTAACACATTATTTTATTCAAGAAATAAAAAATACCATGTGGCATTTTTCTGTATTGTTTTTATATGTATATGATTTTTGTAGAATTCATCTGTAAAATTATACTCCTAGAAATAGTATATTTTTTTTTTAAACAATAAAAATAATTTCAAATAGAACTTCACGTGAAAGTAAAAAGAAGATATTCCAATTTCTTCAATGATATAAAGTATTATAAGTTTTATATAAATTAATGAAAACTGTAATTTATTATTCCAAAAACTAAATTTTATTGGGGAAAAAAAATCAATCAATTATTCATATCTCTATAAGAATAAAATGGCTATGAAGAAGATAATAATATGGTGATTACAATAGGTGTAAATTTATCGATCAACTTATCAATACAATTCAAATTTATTAATTAATTAGTTACATAAATACTTAATTATGACTTTAAGCAGTGGTTCATGATCCTATTTAATTGGTATTTTTAAATATTCTATAATAATTTATATTAATAATATATTTTTGATTTTTCAAATGCATATATTTGTTTTATTTACCATACAAACTAAAAGATTTAAAAATAAAAAAGAATGTTAAAAAAACAAGTATAGTAGATAACAAATGATATTTTAAATATAACCATATGAAAATTTTTCTTCATAAACTACATCACTTGCCAATGAACATCATCCAATATTGTTTAGATTTGTGTTTTAATACGATAAAAAATTCTTTGGAGTAGCCATATGGTCCGATTAGTGTTAATAAGTTCAGTTAAAGCATAAGTCTTCTCACTATATTTTCGGAAACTAGGAAGAGAGAAATAAGAAGGGGAAACTAATAAAATATGGCAGCAATCTATACTAGTAATCACTGCGCCTACCCCGTTAGAGATCCCTTCCAGATTGGAGTGGACGGGCTACTCTAAGGACGTCACTGCTGGAATTTCATGTTCACTGATGAACACGACTGATTAAACATTTTTGATCAACTATAATTTTTTGTAACACCCACCTATTATTTTTTTTATTTTTTATTTTTTATTTTTTATTAATAAATATATTTTTTTAATTATTTAATTTATTTTATTACATTTTGTTTTATTTTAATTTAATGAAAAAAATTGAGTAAATTGATAAAGAATTAAATTGAAAATAATTTTGAAAAAAAATGAGTGAAAATTTGAGTTTTAGAAATATTTTTGAAATAAAAATAGAAAATCAAGGGTCAAAATACAATTTAAAAAACTTGCGCTACGTCAGACGCCCGGTCAGCAGCCCCGACAAATCAGGACGCGCCAAGTGGCAGAGGTGCTGACGCAAGAGACCATGGGGGGGAGCCACATGAGCGATCCGCGTACGCGTGATCGAACGGCTGAGCTCCATTTCCACGCGCACGGACAACCTAGAGTAAATCGCGTACGGACGGCCTAGATTGAATCGCGATGAATGACCCAGATTCACTCCTATTTAATCGCGATCGGACAGTTCAGATCAAAAGTGATAGACAGCCCAGATCAAAAGTGGATGGGTATAAATAACCTCATCCGTACCCAAACCCTGACCCTAGCCGCCAAAACCCCTCGCCATATAAGACAACCCAGCAGCCGGGGAGCCGACTGCCGCAGCACCGGAACCCTTTTTTATCCCTAAAAAAAGTTAAAAAAAATTTTTTTTGCACAAAATTCAATTTTAAACTCATCCATGGCCAAATCGAAGTGAAGGAACCAGCCAATTGGCCGAAAAACACCGCCGAAGCCCGGTGTTTTTCAATTTTAAACTCATCCATGGCCAAATCGAAGTGAATGAACCAGCCAATTGGCTGAAAAACACCGCCGCGGAGAATTTCACAAACCGCCTCCGATGAGACCCTTCCCGATTCTTATTTTGTGTAATTTTTTCACCATTGTGATCACCTTTTTCTTCTCTACAGGTTGACTGAATCGAAACACCCAACAGTAACGTGAGCCGGAAGAGCCACCGCAACAGAGAGCCTCACCGCCGATGAGTTTTGATTTTTCGTATTTTTTGGCCCAACGAGGCCCTTTAGCATGTGTGCTCACAGGAATCGATGTAAAATCGATCGAATTTGGCCGACCCGAGGCGGACCGCCATCTTGGGCGGCGGTGCCGTCACCGGAGTACGGCAGAGCCGCTGTGCCGAATTTTTTAAATTGGCCGAGTAGTCCATATGACTGATTTTTGGGTTTATTTGAGACATTTTTAGGTACCATAAGCGCGTTTCAGTTCCCGCAGAAAAATTCAGGGAACCTAGGGACCGCCCGTAGTACAGAAAACCATTTAGCTTTTCGGCGTCAAATCAAGTAAAGACCCCTTACCCTATTTCCTATCATATAATTGAAGTTTGAATAAATAATAATACGGTATTTTGTACAAATTAAGTAGATTTGCATAATTAATTACGGATTGCTAATGGAGCCCAAATCGGATATTATTTTCTGTTGATTTATTTTACAGCCTAAAAGCATGATGGTATCTGATTTATCTATTTTATGGTTTAAATGCATGTATTACTGTCTTACTTGACCACTGTTTGATTTTAGAATTTGAGACATGATTGCATTACCGGATGCATGTTTATTTGTTTATGTGATTATATTTGATTTGATAATGGAGACTAAGGAAAAACAAGAAAATTGTGTGATCAAATAAGCAGATAGTAAGAACAGCCTTACTAAATATTCTAGGAGATGATAAACGGATCGGGTACATAGAGAACCCTACCGTGAACGTAGTCTCATACCGGATATGGTATGAAAACTTAGTAGTTTGGCGCTCATACCGGACGGGGTATTGATGTTTAATGTCTTTGGCGCTCATACTGGACGGAGTATGAGGACGACCTTGTAATTGAGATTGTTAAAGAAAATAGTTCACGTGTAGCGGTGACACCCCCATGAATCCCCATGGATACTAGTAGGCTGGTAAAACGATAAACGGTTATGATTTGGTTTATTGTTAATAAATATAAATTTATAATATGTTCTATATTACTGATTGTTCATGAAGTTATGATCTGTATGGTATTATTGTCTCTATAGGTTGTTTTCATAAATTTCACAATAGTAAGTGAACGGTAAATGATTTTATGATTAATAAATGAATTTACTAAATTTAGTGTTTCATTAGTTGTTTTGATTTTCTACCAACCTTTACTTCTGTACTAGTGATATAGTGTAATATCTTTACTGAACTAGTATATTTCATCCTTTATTTGACCATTTCAGATCAAGAGTACTTAGTTCCAGAGCCCGATCCATAAGAAGATTGCAAGTAGATGCTAGATACTTAATATTTTCTATTACTTCTCTCATTTATCGTGTTTATTTTAGAGAATTCATTCCGTAATGTTTATTTAGTACTTTTAAGTTATTGTGTAAGAGATGTAAATTTTAACATTTTATTTTACTTCCGCACTTAAATTATTATATATTTCTTTTTAAATTTTCGAGATCGTTATAATTTATTTAAAATTTTAATTTAAAATTTTATTTTTAAGAATTGAATACTAAATTTGACCTATTAGTTGATGTTTGATTAGCAACAAACTAAAAACTATTGACACATGACTCTACATTAACTATTTTTATTATTTAAAAATCCTACAGTGCCAAGTCAGTGGCAGCCGGACCCCTACGTGGAAGTGACAACACCAACAAGACACTTGGCTAAAAGTTTTGAGCAAGGCAAGAGGACCATGGCCCCGACCCCTACCCACTACTGACAGACACGATGGAAGACAAATTAATAGAAAAAAACTTCACAGCATGTTAATTGAAAATGAGATATCAGAGGCCTCCTTAAAAGTACAAATTCATGGTCTGTAAAGGCATAACTTGTGGAAAGTCAGAAAGTTCAGAAAGGTATGACACGACGACAGATGCCACCCGTGTCTCCAGTAACAGATTTCTGCGTCACTGCCAAAACTCTATTACGCTTTGATAGCTCCTGTTCTATGGGGGATTTTGTCCATATGAAAGATGAGTTTTTTCTTTTTTTTTTGGGATCAGGTTCCAGCTATTAATAGAAGAAAAAGCCTCTCGTGAACAGTTTCAAGCTTTGCGGCATGGTCAATGGCCTTTCTGCAAGTAACTGTAAACAATCTGATTACCAAGACAAAAGTAGTGTCAGAAAACCATGTGCGGGTCTTGCACATATTGCAAGAAATGTTCATTGTTGGTCAAAGATGCTACTGTATTCTATGACCGTGCTGCTGGTAACGAAATGTCTGGAAACATTTTGGTGTAAAGCACTGTACATAATGCCAGAGTTCCATTATAGGTCAGCAAGTATGGGAACAAATGAATCTTTAGACGATAAACTTCATCATGTATAATAGAAACAATATCTACTACCATTGTTCATTTGGTAGTTAGAGCAACATCAAACGTGCACCCTCCCTTACCCTACATCCTGACCCACTGGAGACCTCCTTGGACCACATGGCAAGTCGAATTTTTAGATCTGGCATTGGTATCATTTCAAAAGCCAACCAGCATTGAACTGCTACTTACAAAATTTAAGCTCCTCGGAATATGAAGAAATGGTTTCAGCAGGACTACCAATGTTTAGACAAAGAGGAAAAGATAAAAGAAAATAACATTGGAGAAGAATGATAATGACATGACGTATATATCATTTAGAAGTTTCGATATTTGCAACACATTGATTACAATTTATGCACGCTTAGCAGTTATAAAGCTGTAGAAAAGCACTTAGACAAGTGTTTAAAGATGACAGATTTTGGTATTTCCAAGAAGCGAGCAGCAGCTCAGCTCCACCAGGGGTCAAAGGTAATAAGTGAAAAAAATAAACTCAAACCGAAAATTAACTTAAAAGGAACTCTGGTATAAGTACATCATAATCTTGTGGGATTCCCTTTTCCCATTTAATATTACCATATTTTTAATTTGGAACCACCATCCTAGCAAGGCACAGACAATGGTTGGGAGCAGGCTGTCAAGATAAAGTGTGCAGCTATATCCAAATACTTGGGGAACTGAATCATGAAGGTACATTGAACATAGCTTCGGTGCTCACTTGCATCTAAGTCTTAACCAGACATCCAACATTTTTCTATGTGCATGTACCAATGTAATTTCTGAGGTCCATTGTACAACCCATACCAGTTCCAGAAGTGTTTTCTTTTTTGGCTGCTCCTTTCTGCTTATAGAAAGAAAGTAAAACTGATAAACACGTGTATCAACGTCAATAATGTGCCGCAAAGTGATTAATAGTAACTTGTAACTAGTTTTTTAGAAGTTTAAGGTTAGTAGGAAAGTGCTCAATTTATTGTTTTTGTTGTCTTAAAAATAATGACAACAAAATGGAGCAATATGTACAAACAAAGGTTTACATGTTTTTGAGCCTATTTTAAAACATACTTCAGACCAAATAAGATTCTAAGATGGAAATGCAGTCTGTTAAACCAGCACAAAAAGATCATTACCAATAATTAATATCAACTACCAGCTTGGAAGCAATGCACTCCTCAAGCCATCAATTTCCTTCAGCAATTTCTCATTCTCCTGATTCTGGTTCTGTATCTCAGCATGTAAAGCTGCACTTAGCAAAAAGAAATTAGACACAACGTGTTTAGAGAGAAACTCTAGGTAGTTGTGGCAGGTATTCACGTGCTGAACAATATTGAAGTGCCTAAATTTCCTGTCAAGATGAACAATCATTATCTAACCAGCACAGAGCAACTTCAGGAACCTTCATAATGAACTCAAGTACAAAAGCCGAAGGCGACACAAGCTGCTCCATGAAAGCTTTCATGATCTTACTATAGATAAATCAAATGAAAATCCATGGAGAAGGAAGACTGCATCAGCAGGAACTATAGCTAACGCATCAAGATACAGTTTCCAAATAAGCAATAATTCAACATGCCAAAAGAGATGGGAAGCATGTTATTCATTTTTTTATATCAATCATATGGTATTAGAATAATACGTGTGACCCACTTTTCCAATCTAAATACTTAAGCCAGCAATAGAAATCATATCTGAGTGACGCCTGCATGGTCAAGAACTCCATTTCGACACAAGACAATATCTATGCCAAGTTTCATTTCAGGGCAAGACCATATCTATGCCTTATGAATTTTTAAAGATAGGCATTATCTATTGGTTCATCTCCTCCTATTGACAGCTCACTACTCCTTTTCATGCTAATTTAGATTATATATATATATATTGATATAAAACTAATTTATATTGTATATAAATTAACTGATTTACCAAGCATCTAGCTGCAAAATCATAGATAAAAAATGGGTTATGAAGTGAATTTGAGACCCAACTGATCCTGAATTTGCTTTTCTTAGCTCCATCTCATATCTATTACTAAAAATTTCATATTAATAATTCTCAAAAGTAGTATATATTTACTCATTGGCCTTTTCATGCGGCAAGGTCAATCTACAGGAATAAATAACAGAAACTTCCCAAAGGCATACTGCCTTAGCAACTGCTTGCTATTGCTATTCTAAGAATTATCATTCTCCCTCTTCCCCTTTACAATGATAATTTGGAACCAGTACATCTTCTATGGTCAGGATTTGTTAAGGCAATAGTAACAGAAAAATCATTTCTCTCAGTAAAAAGTAAATATGTGTTTTTTCAAGTGACAAATGATAGAGGACTAAAAGAGAAATAAATGACTTAAGAGGGATGGAAGGAAAAAGATCAAGCCTTAATTAATGTTTGGGAAGAAAAGGAGAAACAATTCAAAGAAAAAATAGGGCTAAAAGATTTTAGTAATTCTTCCTTTCTTCAATATTTTGATTACAAGAAAAAGAATATTATTAACAAAGGCACTAAGAGGGTGCTACCCATGTACAAAAGAGAAGAAGAGATAGGATGGAGAATAGCCAAAATATTGACAAAGTCACCTAGATCTTCCCAATTAAGATAACTAATTCTTGAAAAGCTAGCATGACCTCAGAAAACCCTTCTATTCCTTTCTCTCCAAATAGTCCAAAAGGAATGAGGAATAAATATGATGATGTTCTTCTTGCCCTTGGCTACACAGATACCATTCCAAGTGAGAAGCTGGGTTGAGATACATCCAGTCACCACCCACTGGATGTCCAATAAACTAGATGCTGAATCCCATAGCTTTCTCCCCTTCAAGCACAATAAGAGGAGGTGGTTAGGGGATTCATTATCTTGAAGAAAGACAGAAATGATTTACAATAACGCAGACTCTTCTCCTTAAGTTATCGGCCGTTAAAATGCAGCCCAAGGTGGTCCCCCCTTCCGCAGATAAAAGCCGAATGGGGAGAAGCTTTATGTTTCCAAATAAGCTTCCAAGGGAAGTGTCAAGAACTAAATCATGACGCAATAGAATGTTAAACCATTGCGCGTTAGGATTTGTCATGAATCCTTGTTTGATTTAGAATTTCTAATTTGTAGAGATTTCTTATTTAGTACTGGGTGAACAAGTATGAAAGCAGTATAAATAGGATTTATTTAGATATCTGTTCGCTTTCCCCTAAGTGTGCAGTCTTTGGTGGAGATAGTTTTAGTGATCTTTACCCTGAGTGTGGAGTCTTTGGTGCAGATAGTTTTAATGATACTTGTCTGAGGATATAGGTAGCAATAAGCTGAGTTGAGACAGATACCTGAGTATTTGATTTCAAGTCTGTTAAATATTGCAAGACTCGAGTGTGACTCGAAGCTCATTTGAACTTTATTTTAGGCTTGAGATCAACTCGTCTGACAAAACAAAGAGTTCCAGCTTGGTACAAGAAAAGCTTGGTACAGAGGCAAGCCTGAAGGAACTCAAGCTCAAACAAAGCCAAACTAGATGAAATCAAGCTCGGTAATAATGAAAAGCATTAAAAAGTTTTTAAAATATATCACATGTCATATATTCTAGTAAATAATAAAGTATATTTTATTTATTAATGGACAACCGAACACGCTATCCAAATTTTGAACTCAATATGTTCATATTCGGCTCCTTTAGTTAAACAAGCCTTTGTTCATGCTTAAGTTCAACTTGAGTTTGATTTTAACCAAACCCAAATTGAACTTTAATCGAGCTGAATTGAAACAGTTGAGTAAACGCGTTTCGCTCATTGTCATTCCTATCTGTGAGTGATGAAACTTTATTATGACCCAAGAATTGGAAGGTTTATTGGGTCCAAAAGGTAATTATCATTTTTTTAATCTGCTTAGTGTTTTATGTGGAGTGGAGATATGCTCGTGGAGGTAGATCAGAAAGATTAAATCATGTTTGTTAATGCAAATCCCCACAAAACTTGTATTCTGTTTTGTGATTGTGCTAATTATTGTGATTGCCATTGGAGTTTAATCTTAAAACTTGTTACATGAATACTCATAAAACTGGCAATTGAGTTGTGATTCCCCCGATTATTGTGATTGATTGGAGTTTGTGATTGCAGATGAAATTAAGAAGAGAAAAAAAAAATAAAAACCACTAGAACCTCTTCTAAAGGACAAGAATAGATTGTTGCAACTTCATCAGCAAGAGAATATGGAATTTGATTCAAGATAGAGAGAAAGAAAACTTTCGATGATTGTGACATTTGATTTAGAAGATGTTTTTTTCTTTTTGATCTCATATTCATATTCGGTTCAGGAATCTGAATCAGTATAGGTTTCCTATTCAATATTGACTTCGTGAACTAGGTATTTGTTCTCTATAAAATAGAGTTAAACTGTAGGTTGGTTTTGACATAAAGTTGTGGTGTATATGTTTTAGAGATAGTTATGATGAGAGATACTATGTGAACGATGAGGATTTCTTCTAATTTAGGAATTGAAAAGCATATTTGACTCAAATAAGGCTTTTCATTATAAATATTTTATTGGAAAGGAGAGATATCTTTGCAAATGTAAGTGGCAGGAACCAAACTATACTATAGTGTACTCTTATTCCTTAATTTCCTAAGCAAATACCTGACAGTACCATATAGGCTTAGCCCCAAAACCTACAGTAATCCAAAGCCAAGACCTAATGGGCCAATATAAGCTAAAAAGTAATATACACCTCATTAACTAGCCCAAATCTGCAACATAATTAAAGCTTTACAGAATGAGATGGAGGAGTTCAAAATATTATCTTAATTCTTGTGTGATACCAAATGTGATAGCAAACGAAACAAAGAAATATGCAGAGGATAAATTAACATCCAAGTAAATAAAAAAAAAAAGAAAGAAAGACAGCTGAATATGCACAAGAAACTCTTGCCAGTAGCTTCTTTTTTCCCAAGAAAGGAGAGTAATGGAGCAAATATAATTTCATAATCTTACCAGAGTTAGTATTATGAAGTTCTTCAATGATTTCTTCAGCAAAAGCCAACATTGAGTTTTGCAAAGCATTATTCTTCTTATCCAAAAGATGAACGTCATTTTCCAGAGCCTCTCTTTCTGACAATAAAGTCAATAGTTCATCATTTTTCTCCTTGTTGATATCCCACTGAAATTGTAAGCACAGCCTAGTAAATTCTTCCCTGTTGGTACAGAAAACGTTCATTAAAAAATCATTTAGACGCATTCAATTTATGTGAACAAAAATTACAAAGAAATACATCCTGTTGAAAAGTTGATATCCTGTGAGAAACTTGAAATGGATTCAATTTGACTAAATTAAAAGAAAATACTGGAAAACTGGCTGTTATATATTGTTTACATACCAATGATGCAAAATCTCATGTCTACATGTAAAATCAAATAAATTATAACCACATATCATACAACTAATAGATATTTGTAAATGCAAAGACATTGATAAATACCGTTTCTCTCTCCTTCTTTTAAGCATCTCATCCCGCTTCTTTTTCAACTGGCAGAGCTTGTCCTCCAAAAATTTTAGGGAGTTCCTCGAAGCAGCTATGGAAGAATAGAGGAAGAAAAAAAGGTTAAAATATGATATCAGGAAAGATTATGAACAGCAAATACTGCTTCCTCAAATCCTCTCTTCAATATCTCCTGAAATTCAATGATGTCCAAATTCGAGGAAAATGCTAAGGCACCAGGAAATATTATAAACAGCATACACAAACCAAGTAGCTAGGAAGACATGGCGTTTGCTCGTATATAAAATTACCAGTAACGGAGAGTAAACCGTTGATCTCAAAATGGGACATAAAAAGCGACTTGGTCAACTCCGATTCCCTAACAGCCAGAGAAGTTTCGATCTCTGCACAGTTGACAATCTCCGATTCTATCTCCCTTGTGACTTGAATATTCACCTCAATTTCCTCGTTGACCTTTTTTTTTTTCTCAGCGTTTCAGCGACCAATTTTCAAATTGTGAGAACGTATCAGAACCCTAGCTCGGAGCGTGAGTGTTTTGGTAGAGAGATACAGATAAAAGGAAAAATCGAGTGAGGTAAGCGGAAAAAGATCAGTACCCGATCGAGCATGTCCTTGAAAGTAGAGATTTGGCAAAGTATCGCCCCTGAATCCTCCATTATCTACTAGTCTCCAAGTTTGATCTTGTGCTCTCAAAAGATTTTGGCCTTCGCTTTCCCGCGTTTTCTTTGCTCTTCTTATTAACGGCTTCCCTTCCTTCGGATTTGCGCGAAAACGGTGCGTATTATATCATGTTCCCAAAAAGGCTTTAAATATAAAAACGATGGCGTTTCAACTCAGATTGGAAAACTGATTTTTCAGTTGCCTGGACTTAAACCCAGGCCTCTCGGGTGATAGATGAGCATCCAACCAACTAATAACAGATTTCTATTGTAAAAGTACTATTGTCTTTTTCTTGATGTCTTTTTTTACGTTTTGCCCATTAAATTTAGGAAACAACAGTACATTTTACGCTATTTCAATGGAATTATTTGCCGGAACTTGAACCCGTGTTTCTCGGGTGAGAACCAATTTATTTGCCGGAACTTAAACTTGGAGTCTCTCGAGTGAGAGCCTGAGTATCCTATCGAACTAGATTATAAAAGGTGTTAAATCTTGTATGAAAAGATTTTGTATATTGAACTGAATTGGCTGAACAGCAAAGTTGAGGAAACCACTTCTTTGTGCAAATGAAACTTCATCTACAGTATTTTCCTAACAAACTCAAATTTTTATTATATTCATTTACATATTCACATTTTATCTTTAGGTAGCCAAAAGTGGACAAGAAGTCTAGTAGCTGAAAAACAAGATGATAACTTCCCTGCCAAACATATACATAGTTAGATTCACAGCTGAAAAACAAGAACGGAACTTTTCACAGAAGAGAGTGCTAATTACAATAATTACAATAGTTGAGCCGTGGAGGAATAGATTTCTTGCTTATTTTCTTTGCTTCCTGCCCAAGATAAAAAAGGTTGGTTATAATTGGTTGCTGTTTCCAAAATCACAATTCAAAATGGATAATAAAAATGCAAATCAAGTGTGCTTCCTAGAAATGATTAGTTATTGTTGAAGGTTGAGAAAATCAAAGAACAGTTTTACTCGGATCTTTTAAAGCATATATGTTCTGGAGATACAAGGTCTCGGCAGATTCTAACAATCATGGTTGCTGTCGGGAAGTCCATTTCATAGACCTCCTATAAACTCCAGAAAGATAGAAAGGTATTTTGTCCTGCTTAATGAAGTTTAGTTGGATCGATGAAATTATCAAATAATAAATTGTGACTAATTATCTCAAAAATGTAATGATGCAGAACTCCTAGGCCTATAAGAAGGATGATAATAATACTTTTTCAGAGATTTCTTTCTATTTCCTAAACGGAAATACGACTTTTTAGAAGATTTGGGTTAGTTATTTAAGAAACTTTTGAATCTTTAGATTTGTTTCCCATTAATTGTTTCCCTTTATGTTAAGGTTAGAACATATACAAAGATTTCTAATTAACAATTTATGCAAGCTTTGAATTGAATAATTTTCTAGTGAATTTATTTCACACTCTACCTATTATATTATGTCTCTCTTATTTTTCATTCCTGCCTGAAATTCTTATGTTCTCCCTTTAAAATCTTCGCCTTTATCCTCTATTTCCTCTATTTGTCTTTTTCTATTCTGTTTCCCGTATTTTCTTCTATAAATTTTTTCCTCTATTTGTTTTATTTGTAGAATAATTGTAGTTTTATTGTCACTAGTCCTACATCAAGTAAGCTATCAAAGAAAGTCCAATCTATTACTAATACACCCATTCACACCAAAAGGCATCGGATTGAATTCATAAATCAAGTATATGCTTACAATGTCATGCGTGAAATTATGTTTTTGACATAGATGGGGTAGCAAGAATTCGAAAGTTAGCCTCTTAGTTTGAGACCATATTGAATATTATTTATATTCTAGTATTGCCTCTTCAACCACCAAATTGAATACAAGAACCAAGCACATGCCACCAGTCACCATAAACATTACATCATTATGCTAAAAGTTTATCCTCATAGGATATGACTATATATGTTATATATATTCTAATAGACTCAACAGTCCAAATAAGAAAGCTTCTTATGTTACTTTTCAGAAGGTATACCCTCCACGAAAATATGAATGAAATCCTAAGCTATTGGAATCTGTTGGTTACATTTTCCCAGAACTTCAGTAAATGGAAGCAAGCAATAATTAATGCTCCAAATATAAAGTATTGACATGGTTTTCTAAAATGATCAGGATAATCAACCTATAGCACATAAGGAAGATATGATCTATAAAGTATTAACATGGATTATATATATATATATATTCTTAGTCCATTATCAACAATAAGCTGTGACAAAATAGTAGGTTTCATAGCTTTAACAAGGGCCCCAGATACTCTTAGATCAAAATGCACTATATGTGGAAGAGCTTAAATAAAACAGTTTTTGCTTACCTGAAAGATGACATATAATTCTCAACTGCAGCCTTCTGCCCAATGTCATAGGCATACCATCTTTCCTTAGATATTAAAAAATCCCCCTCTTCAAGATCTGTACATTCAAAGAGACGTATGAAAAACTAGGCTTAAATAAAAAACTTGAACCCTCCAAAGGTTTGGAATATTGAAGTTAAAAACAAACCTTGGAGCAGAATATCCATTTCACTAGTATAGCCCTTCAATCTCCAGAATTTGCCACCATGTCCATCAAAAAGTATGGGCTCAGATCTAACAGCATCAGATCGATGCTCCTCTTTGTGCATCATTTGCAAAGAAGAATAAACAAATGATCAGTGGAATTGCATACAAGCAAAAATGTACAAGCGAAAATGGAGATGCCAACGGAAATTCAAACATCGGAACAAGGCTTCAATATTATTATGTAATTTAATAAAAATCAAAGGCCTCAAAATTTATCTCATGGCTATAAAGATATAAGATAAATCAATAGAAAATTTAATCCCAAGAGGATGCATGCGACATTTTTATAACAACCAAACAATAGTTCTCTTCTTAAAAAATTTTCTTGAATTGCATGTAGCAGGAGTCAATCTCAATTCTGAAATTGAAACGAATTTTCCAACAAGCATTTGCAGAGAGTTCAAGGTACCATTGTCTGGATAAATGTAGTGAGCATTATCGGAGATAGTTCAATAATGAGTAACACACACAATAAAGGGTGACTTAACCCATATTCCTTTGCTCTCCTAGTGCTCTCATTTTCCACCACAGGAAGGGAATACAATAACTTCCTAGAATAGCTCCTCAAATCTACTTAATTACAGCTTGTTACCCTCTCCATGATATATAACATATCAGGGTCCAAAACATAATCTAAAGTGAATTTGGTTCTAGTATTTGCATGTTAGTTTCCGTGAATTCGCATCTAATCTGTACAAATACAACTTACTTAGATCCTATTATGATCTTCATGATATCCACAAAATAAGGATTAGGAACATAATCTGATTAGTGCTATATTTTCTTGTAGTTTAAGAACTTGATAAGCCCCCTATTTTTTAATTACCAAATGGGTAAATTAGAGTAAGGTGGTCAAAGTCATTTATATGCAGCAAATAAGCAATCGCTGACACTCTCAAAAGGAGATTTCTGCACCTTATTTTGGGGTGTCACATTGCAACAAATCAACAGCACAGAACTTACTTTGAAGCACTGCATTTGTTGGTTCTAGTGTGCCTGCAAGAGTTTGAACTACTTCAAGTGCTTTAGCTACTTCCAATTTTATTTTTAAGAGAAGATCCTCATGCTCCGCAATGGACAGAGGAACAACATTTTTCATGAGGACAGCTTTTGCTATCTCATTCTGCAGCTTTTTCTTCATGCTTCTCACCTGAAAATAGCACCTCATTCTGAACTGACCAAAACAGGATATAAAGCATATAACGCAAGGGTGGTTGCTAATCTGATAAAAACCTTTTCCTTTTCAGCAATAACTTTTTCTTCTTCCTTCTCTCTTTGAACAAATTTTGAGCATTGTTCATCAATCCAATTCCTAAAATCCCTGAAATACATAATTTATATGTTAGGAAAAAAAAAAGCAGCAGCAAAAATGGATAGGACAAATATGAATAAAATAAATAGAAGAAACACCACTTACTTTGTGCCAAGAGCTTCATCACATAGGAAATTCAAGAGTCTAAGCTTTTTCGAGGAATCTAAGTGATCATATCCATCACCACCCACATCAAAACAATCCAATTGCAATTCCTTTAAAGGATGCTGGGATTCAGAGAGGTATTTAACTAGAGCTTGCAACCAAGAATTATCATCTAACTGGTTTAAGCAAGAAAATCTGCACCAAAGCTTTGTATAAAATGATCGAAATTTACATTATAAAAAGTTGAAGTTGTGATACATCTAATTAAGCACACATACTCTTTTCCAGAGTTCTTCAATATTACAGAAAGCAACTGGATGTGAAATTGAACAATGGCAGAATGTGACTGCTGTATACTTTGTCCATCAGCCAACTCTTGCAGTAACAGTTCAGGCTGCCCTTTATTCAGATTGAGAACCTAACTACCGACAAGAGTTTCTTAAGAAAATGATAAGCTCAAATTACAGTTACAAGCATAATAGCTATGGAACTAATACATAGAGATGTCATGTTACTCTTTTTTCCAATTCCACCTAAGAAAATGAAAAGGAAGTTACTTATTTGACCTCTACAAGCAACAAAGTTTTGACACTTAACGATTTGTTCCAAGATCAAATCAATATTTTCTACCTGTCCAAAAGCTTCACAAAATTCTAGGAATTGCAAAGCGTGACCAACATCCTCTGGGCACAGGTCAATGGAAGCTACACTTTTTAAGAGAATGCCCTCAGGTCGAGGGATATCAATATCAGAAACTTTGCTCTTGAATTTGCAAATGCTCTTTATCTTATAATAGTGAGACTCCTCAACTTGCTTACACCTGGTCACAGCATGATCAACATCTACACTGTTCGCCATTTCATTTTCCCCAAAGCCATTCTTGATGGACTTCCCTGAACTCCTTTCAAGTATCTTCAAGTCAGTGTTCATCTTAACTGACTGTCCACTCTCATTCCTTGTACAAACCTTTTCTTTTTCCTCAGACACCACTTCAGGAATCTGAAACTTCAAAGGACTATTACTCAGAGAGAAGGAATCAGCTCCATTCCCTCTAGACCTGTTTTCATCTTCTCTGTTGCATCCTAATCTTTTCAGCTTATTATTTGTAATCTTTATCTCTTTTCCGTTCATCTTCAAAGGCTTATCTTGCATCTTCAGATCATTTTGTCTTTCAAGAGAATTTTCTTTCACGCACTTCCCAGTCAGAGCTGCCTCAGGCTCCTGGCATAAGGGCTAACTGATTATAATCAACAAGAGATGCATATAGGTGAAAGTAAAATAACTGAATAGAGTTAAAACTTGGATTCATAGTCACTTGAAATTGAAAATGCTATACCATGCACTGTCAAACATTTATAAGACTGAAATAAACTCCTAATTTCTCTATACAATAACTCAGGTTGCCACCCCGCGAATCCCCCATTTTCTATCAGGGATGGAGGAGGGAGGACCAAATAAAGCATATGGAAAACTATGGCAATAAACAGTGATGAAACTGGTTTGCTAATCACAGCATGACTCTGCAAGCTACGAAATTTTGACAGTTGATGATTTATCCTCAATAAAATTCCAGTTTTACCTGTGCAACAGCTTCACAAAATTCTAGGAACCTCGAGGCATGACTGACATCTTCAGGAGGTAAGCCAGTGAGAGCTGCCTTCTTTAATATAATGCCTTGAGGCAGTGGAGTATTAATGTTAGCAGCTCTTTGTTTGACTTTGACCATGTTCTTCTTCTTCTTATAGTGGTTGGACACTTTAGCTCGCTTATGCTTCATTGTGTCATCATCAGTATCTATAATTTCAATGACATCATCATCATCATCTATATTTGTGAATTCAACTTGACTATGTTCATTCTCAACAGACTCTGCAGAGTTCCTCTTAACTATCTTCAAATCAGTACCCATCTTAACTAGTTGGGTACCATCATCCTGTGTGTAAACCTCTTCCTTTTCCTCCCATGACATTTTGGAAATGTCATGCTTCAAGGAACTATTCTCGGAAAATAAATCATCTTTATTTCCTGTAGATTTGTTTTCACCAGAATTGCTGATTCCTGATACACTCAACTCATTGCTTCTAGTTCCTACCCTTTTTCCCTTAGTCTTCAAAGGCTTTGTTTCTGACATCCAATTCTTCTGTTCTAGTTCTCTCTCAGCCAGGTCTGTAACTGACTCCTGCCACAAGTGCTTAGAAATTAGAATCAACAAGAAATATGCATGCACTATAAGTTTCCATGACAAAATATGTATAAGGAAACAGGGCAAAAGATTCAATTTTAGATCCTTATTTTCTTTGTATTGTGTCAAATGAACTGCAAACCATAGATTGGACCTACCTCCCCTTTTATCCATATCTTAGGTCTCTGCAAAAATAAAGAATAAAACTGTAAAAACCTTCTTTGAAGCTTCTTGCTTCTCAGGATCGGTCCCTGCAATCCCCGTCTCTTCAGAATGAAGATGAAGCATATCCGACACTGAAGAAAACCCATTTGCCTTTGCCACATGCACAAACCTACCAGTAGGCATGCTACCTCGTTTTTTCCTATTCAGTTAATCAACTGATCAAGAGATAGTTTTTTGAAAACAGGTGGGTATACCATCAATTCAAAAACATATGACTTACATGCAGAAACTACAATTACAGATTCCTCTGCATCTTGGACATATCCAATCATTTAGAGCAGCGACAGTTTCAGCGTTTTCTCCGTATCTGATTAGGAACTTAGGAAGAGAATCAACTAAAAATGCTTATAGGAGCAGAACAAGAAACACACCCACAAGGTCAATGGAACTGATACCTGTTCAAGAGGCATTTATAACAAAAATAGAAAGGGCATGGCTTCTCCTCAGTCTTTCTCTTGCATGATACCGCAAAATCCATTGTTTTCTGCCGGCACTGCCACATTGCAGATAGAACTCAGGAACAGGCCGGCAAAAAAAATCTCAGTTTTGAAATATGTAGATTCTTCTACTTCAACCAAAGAAATGGAAAACACGGGCACACTCACCCACTACATGTTCAGTTGAAAAATAGGAATTGGATTTTGCCAGGAAAAGTAATGGAAATTCAACAGTTTTTCATCGTTTGGATTCTCACAACCAAACATAATTCTGAAAATAAAAAATTAAAAAGAATATGGAATTTAAAAAAAAAAATTCCCATGGTGATTTGGTTGAAAATGTGAAAATCTACTTGGTGCTAATAACGACGAATCACATTCTCATCATTTGAACTCTTTTCCACCATTTTCTCAAGAACCAAACAGACTAAGAAGCAATTTAAACGACGGCTTTAGTAGACAACACTGTGAAAATGAGCTTAAAAAAGGAAATTAACTTGGTGACAGCTCTTTCCATTTTGAGAATCGTAGATTCGGCCATGGATGAGTCGAACTCCGGGTGATCTATTCCGCCGAGCTCGATTAGGAGTAGAACCAGCAATGAGTTTCCTCTGAGTCGCATACTCCGAGTCGGTCCTAATAGAGCTCGAAGTCTCCTTTCCTGCACATGTATTCGGCTCGGCATCAACCTCCCTCCCATTTTGCAAAGAAGAAGATGATGAAGAAGCAGTAGCAGACATGAGCTGAGACGAATCTCCTCCCATAACACACAGGTCCTGTATGAATCTAACCTTCTACATTTTAGATCGCTTTTATATATTTATTTATTTATTTTTCCATTAATAATTGTTTCTAATTTAATTCCATCTTTATTATTTTTTTTTTTTTCTTTTTTTTTTCTTCAAGGGATTGTTCGTTGGTCGCTCCCTTTGGCGCTGGCGGGAAGAAAGAGCAATGTGGACCCACCACTAAGGGACCCACCTACAAAAACTCGTTGACTTTTTTGACTGATTTGCTAATTTTGGATAAATCACATACCGTTCCTTTTTTATTGGTAATATTTTAACAATAATTTTTGGAATATATCAAATTAACTTGAAAATCTACATTTCATATAAAAAATT
Source organism: Carica papaya (assembly GCF_000150535.2). Next base: position 361,126 of record NW_019014679.1, on the reverse strand, counting down.
GTTTCAGAAAAAACCTCATTTTTATAAATTAAAAAAATTAAGGATCGAAATACATTAGAAAACAAAAATTTATAAAAGAATTCAATTTACTCAACTTGAATTAAAATTCCAAATCTATGCATGAACTAATTTATTTTATATGTTTTTGACATCTTGTGTTTTAATTTTTTTAAAAAAAAATTGTATGATAAACAGTAACAAAATTTTGCATGATCTTAAATATATATTTTGAGATTTTGATGTTTATGTATCTTTAAATTAACAAGGTATTGATTTTGTGGGCTTCACTTAATTATCTGAATTAAGTGATCTTTTCATTTAATTATTTGAATTAAGTGATCTTGATGATTACTTGTATGGATTTTAACAATGATTTGATCATATATACATAGTAAATTTATATGATTAAATGATTAACCTATTTTAGAAGATAAGAGTTTCTCTAATTGTCCTTTCAGTGAAAATCTTAGAAAAGATCATATCATAAGAGCTTTCTATCTGTATTAAATTTGCTATTGTCTTAAATCAAATTATATAAATTTCCTTTTAAAATTGACTGTAACAGTGTAACAACTGAAAATGTAATTTCTAGAATATAAGATTGCAATATAATAGAAGTAATTTATCCCACAACCAACATTTCTAACATCTTAATGATTCATCTCTCACTATCTTTTAGGAATATAAGTATATATGAATTAATCAAATAAATATATTGATAATAAAATCTATTTCTATACGATGGTCGATTGGTTGAAAGAGTTTACCTAATATGTCAGTTTTTAATTCAGGTTTGAACGCAAACAATTTCTCTAAAAAATTCTTGCATGTAAATTGAATCGTACTAAAGGACCATGTCAAAGATTACTAAACCTAAGTTTCAAATTCGGCAATTAGCGTGGTCTTTCCTATTACTAGCAACCAATATATGAGTATCATGTGCCATGGCACTTCAACAAGTGAAATGGAAAAAAATTGGTTAGTACATTATAGATCCAGACTTACTAATGAGCTTTCTCTAGTTCTCATCCTCAACATCTCAAGGTTGAGAATATTTAAGCAAACCCACAGTTCAAAGAAAGTCCAAGTCGAATAACCACATTTCCAGCCTTTCTTTTCTCCTAAATGATGCACAAGAGCGTATTCCCAGCTGGAACCTTACCTAATTACTGCCGGAGACTTTTTCTAGTTTGTTTCTAACCGGAAGAAGGTACATCAGCCATTTTTGGTGTAAGGAAATCATCCTGAAAAGGCTACATTCACAAACAAGATGCATCAGAACGGACAGAAAAAGATAGTAAAAGTAAAAAGAAAAAATGAGGGGGAAAAAAAAAGGAAATGGAGAGAATAACCAATCAGCAATCTAGACAATGACAACAATACTATTGCATTGCGTTTGGTTCAAATATTATTTTATTCCCATTTCATCTCTAGATCATAATTATTTGATATTTAGAACATTTACATACTTAAATATATCTAAACTACCTTCATTTATATCTTCAATTCAACAACAATAGATTTATATTCTCATTTATCAATTAAGAATCAGAAAAACATCTATCTTGAATTAACATAGAATCAACTTGAACTAAAAATACTCTTTTCATTCAAATTTCTATCTCATTGTACTCTATTCTCGTTCTAATCATATAGAACTAAAATTTGAACCAAAGTCAATCTTAATTTTTGTTAAAAGAAAAAAAAGCAAAAGAACCTGTGATAACTTGTAGCAATTGTCCAATGGAGGTTGTATAACCATGAAAAGAAAACATCACTTGTATTATGCAAAATATATATTGATGAAATCATCAAGTATCCTGAACTTCTAAGGAATATAGTAATGTCAAACCAACCAATGAAAGTAAACTCTCTCCTATTTGTTCAGTGGCACAATTCTGCCGCTTGGTACAAAGCTATTTTTTTTCTTGAAATAGGTCAGCTAGCAAGGTAAGTCCGTGCAAATGATGCCAACAAGAAGTGTCCTTGGTGCTATGCTGTTTATCTAAAATGGATAATGCATCTCTCCATGACTAACAACATTAAACACCAAACAAACTCAACTAGGAATTGGTTAACTCTATGTTTGAGATACCATGAATAAACACTTTCTCCATCTTGATCTGATCTATGGTGTTTGTTGCTTCCATCTCTTCTTGTTCTTTTCATTCAAGAAGGCAAAATGAAAGAACTAGTTTTCCTAATCTATTCTGCAACATGAGAGTATAATAGAGTTTTTCTCCCAACCTAAAAGGAAGTTTCTAGTTAGGCTATGACTAGGATAAACTAAGAATTCCTGTGTAATTAATTTGAAAATTTATACTTAGTTAGAGATGAAATTCTATTGTAAAACTATAAAAATTAAGTAATAAGAAATTCAAAATAAAATTAGAATAATGAATTCCAAATTCCATTTTTTGAAAAAAAAAATTTTAAATGCATCATTCCAATTCCGCTTAGGATTTCCAAAATGGTTCATAGAATCACAAGCTTGATAAGATAACCTTCCTGCCAAAATGAACTGGTGAAAGAACTTCCTCCTACATCTCTTTCCTCTCTCTCTAGTGCTGCAATGCCCCTCCCCCAGGAAGTTCCAGGTGATTGAGAGAAATCCTTAGATGTAGTTCTAGAGGGAGAGACTCAAGACATTTTTGTAATCACCGAGAATGGGGTCGAGCAAAGTTCTCTTCTTATTTTTTTAACTAGAAAATCAGGTGCTTTTTCAAATCTTAGTGTGAGTTTTTCTGGGTTGGATGTCATAACTACTAGAGAACGGTTTTCAAGGAGGCTGATTGATCAATCTTCATCAGGCTGGATAGGAACAACATTGGAAATAATACCAAAACCTGGAGTCAACAGCTGTTCATGATTCAGGCTGTAGACGAAATCAGCAGACAGGATAAACACTCTGTTGGGTCCCCTTCACTGTAGCAGGGACGCAAAATGGTATTGGGCTGTTCAGACCACCATCCTATTTGTCTTGATATTCATGGTACTAAATGTAGTCCCATTCCAGTTCGATTTGAGAACAAATAGCTAAAAGAGGTGGGTTTTGGAGATATGTTCAGGCTTGGTGGGAAGAAACAGATCCTTTAGGTTTTGCAGCCCTTAGAGCGGCCAAAAACTCGCCTTTGTTAAGGAGAAGTTGAAGGCCTCCAGTTTGCAGGGTAAGGGTAAGGTGCTTGATTGCAAGAAGAATATTACCCTTAAGACTGAGGAGCTTGACAAGGAAGATTCTATTTTAGGACTCTCAGAAGAAGTATGCAGCTAGCAAAATTGAAGTTAGCTCAGTGGACATTTCTGGAGGAGATTATAGAGGCAATCTAGACTTCTACAGATCAAAGAAGGAACCAAAATATTAGATTATTTCGTAGTATGGTCAACTACTATTGAAGAAACAACTTTTTGGACAAGCCCCTTGCAAGTGGGATAGAAGTTGACATTAAGAATGGCGTAAGAAATGCAATCAAGGTCTTCTATAGCAACTTGTACTAAGAAGAGGAACGCTGGAAACGGAATCTAGATGGACATGATTTGATAAGATCGGAACTTGTTAGAGAGAGATGATTGTGAGAGCCTTCCTGGTGGAGGAGGTCCCAGCAGTTCATTCAATTATGATAGGGATAAGTCTCTTTGCCTAGATGGTTTCTCTATGACTTTCTAGCATAAGTTTTGGGGATTTGTCCATGGTTATGTTGTGAAGTCTTTTGAAGAATTTTATACAAAATCCATTTTCTTAGTCCTAATCCTCAAGGTTGCCGATGTCATGTACATTAAGGATTTTAGGTTCACAGGCTTAGTAGGTGCACTTACAAATTTATTGCCAAGATTCTTGCCAGGAGATTGAATAGGGTGATTGGCATGATAGTGGGGGAAGCCTAAAATGTTTTTGTGGAGGACTACCAAATTCTTGATATTGCTCTTAATTGTGAATAATGTGGTGGATCCCATCATTAGATTCGGGAAGATGGATCTTCTATGCAAGCTAGATATTGAAGAAACCTACTTTCATGACTGGAACTCAGAATAAGAAGGATGGGCTTGAGAGCAGATTAAACAAACCTTTACTGGTGTACAACCATTGTGCAAGGGTAGTCTGATGTGGATTGTGGTCTAGGTTTGAGAGAGAAATAAAATAATTTGTTTCATACATAGAATTTAGTGATTAATTCCCTTTCTGTTATAACCAATTTATTACATCAAGATTTCCTTACCAGATTTTTGGGTAGAGGAATATAATGGCTATGTAACCTAATTCTCGGGGTATGAAGAACTTTAATCAGAAATTACTATCTAAATTCAGCAGCTCTTGCCAAATTTCTCCTCTCTTACTCTATTCTTCTCCTCCTTTTTCTCCTTTTTGAATCTCTCTTAATTCCGTTATTTCTCTCTTTCTAACTTTCACAACCTAAACTATTATTGGAATTTATGTTAAAGGCTCCTGACAATTTGGTATCAGAGTTCTTCAATTCTGACAAACTAATAGCTAACATCGTTGCAATGGCTGAGAACAAGGGTAAGGGCCAGTGAACGAACAGCAAAAATGGTAACAACTGGACAACAACGTGACATAGGTAGACCAAAACTATTGGACTTTATGGCAGAGATGCATGAAACACAGCACCAGACTAAAGTGCATATTAACCAGTGTTTCGAGTAGTTGGTCGAGATGTTGCAGGGAGGACCAAGACCTAGAGAATCGACTACACCGATAAGTCATTCTCCTACCTATTACACCAAAGGGACAACCAGTGTTTTGAGTAGTTGGGTTGTGGCCAAGAATCCGGTGGGATGCAAATGAGTTTTCTCAATCGAATATGAAGCAGATGAGACAATCAAGAGTTATAAAACGACACAATAACAAAAGACTATACACAGCTATATGAGATAGATTACAAGCAGACATTCGCACCGGTAGCCAAGAGAACATTGTGTGTGTCATTAACTACCCACTTTGACTAATAAAAAATGTCTTCTTGTATAGAAATTTAGAAAAAGAAATTTACATGAATACCTCACTACATTTTAGCAGAGAAGTTGGACAAAATAAGGTATATAAATTAAAGAAGGTTTTGTACAGACTGAAGCAATCGTCAAAAGCATGGTTTGTCACGTTTACAAAAGGTGATGATAAATCTAAATTTAAGCAGACTTATGAAATCACACTTTGTTCATCAAGCACTCAGAGAAAAGGAGAGTTACAACTCTATAATTATATGTTGATGATATTATCATAATAGAATGATGAGATGACAGCAACACT